>LOJH01028914.1:0-17597 GCA_001685095.1 Ellobius talpinus | reverse complement strand
AGGCAGTTTCTTTATTAACCAATGAAAGTAACACATAGACCCTCCTCCATCAGACTATCCTATGAGAAAAGGAGAAATTTTGGCTTAAATACTAGCAAATAAAGAAACAATACAAAGTGACATAAAATTAGGTATAAATCCTCCTCAGAAGGCACGTCCTCCTTTCTTTCTTTTTTTACTGTATACAAGCTTCTGCAGATGAACATGGAACACAGAAATAAACTTAACTATGAGCTCTGTAGTCAATAAAAATTGGATTAATCTATGACCGTGATAACATTATCCACTACTTAGATAAAATGTCAAAACATTTCCAAATGTAGCATGTAAATATTCACTGTATTTTACAGAGAAAGATTAGATTTTATTAAAGAAAAAAACAGTGGAAATCATATCAGGCCTTCTTAAATACCTTGTCCTATTGTTAAAATCTGATTTCTATAAAGACGTGAGAACAGAATAAATGAAGGGGAAAATTAAATGGGACTCTTTAAGATGCCTGGAAACAAAATTTAATAGCATTAACTATAATCATTCTAGATGCATGCAAATGTCTGTGTCTTCATCATGAGTATCATAATGTTGGGAACCAAGACTACTTCACAGAAGAGATTAGGTGTGTACAACACACAAGCATCAAGAATAAATCAGTGCTAAGGTTACTGACAGTGCATAATGTAATACAAGGCATAGAGTGGCATCTGTCCCCAGCCACATGAGACACTTGCCACCCTAAAGGAAATGCCAGTCCCAGGTCCCAAATTACAAGTGTCCACAACACCAGAAACTTCCAGTATGTCATTGCTTTTTGGAGACTCTGGAAAAAATCTATCTATCTGTATATGGACTCATTTTAACACGGGTCCTTTTTTTTAAGGAAGCTAAGTGTTCTGTAGCAAATCAGGAATGAGAGTTGCAGCCAGTAAAGATGGGAGAGAAAAAAAAGATAGCTTATCCCTTACTGCTGGCAAAGCCAATTAGGCGTATCTTTGTTTCATGACAGCTATATAAAGAATTGGGGAGCTGAGAGCGTGGGCATTTGATACGGATGTACAAACTAATTCTTTCTGTTGGCTCACATAAACAACATTTCATGGAATATCCGGTAGATGTTTTTTTGGCACTGCTTCCCCAAACCATGTAAGGCAATGCAATTTAATATTTAATACACGCAATGGTTTTCTGTCTTGTATCCAAAAAAAAATACAAGTGCTTACTCAAATAGAAAATTTAAGAAAGGCTAAAGTGCCAGTCCTGGTCTATTGGATTATTTGATCCGGAACTTAAAGCAAGCTCACATTTGCTTTGTATCCTTGATAGCTCTGTCTATCTGAATTTCTGTCATGGACAGGCAATATGCAAACTCAGCTCCAACATGAACTTCTTAAGTCTGTAATTATTTATTTCAGCGCATCTATACCTTTACAATTCACTTCTTAATCTTTTTCTTCTTCTAAAAAGTGAGTTCCCAGAGAGCCAGGGTTTCATGTGTGCTAATGTGGGCAACTCTACACACATACACTGGAAACTCAACTTTTCAGGAAAAAATTAATATTGGCTTCTACACAAAAGTATATGAAGAATTTTTGTTACTATTTGGAGGCGCTTCTACAGGTAAGGTTGAGTATCCCAGCAGGTGCTCATATAGCGGGTGGAAAGTCTCTAAAGCCCAAGCACTATAGCAACCATGCTCATAGACCGTTCACTCTAAATCACACAGACACTAACTCTGCTGAAACTTTACCTCTTCCCATTCAGCCTATGAAACAGCGATACACCGTGCAACAATCACAAATAACAAGTGCTTAACATACTTGGCATTTGAAAGGTCATACATTCCAATACCAAATCATCACGCTGTTCTGGGAACATCCAGCGTTCATGGGTCAGTGTCCGCGAGGGGATGATGCATAGCACAAAGTCAAGACTAGAAAGGCAGCAGGTGGGAGATCCATGCCGCTTACAGCTTTGACTTCTTTCCTTTTGCCACATAGAGTTTTAGCCATCAACTCCATAAATTCATTCAGTCTGATGGTAGCTGTGGGAAGGAGTTGGACGAGATCTTAAATAAGGAGATTAGCTGGCCCAGGGGGGTTGGCAAGAATGAACCAACTGAACCAACCAACTTCCACTGGCTTCCTGAGGGAACCATGACATAGAGGGGAAAATATGAGCATTTTCGGTGACAAGTGGATTTGCTTTGCTAGACAGCTGTTACCCTGAACAGGCAAGTAATGGACCCATAAAATAACATAACGTGTTTATAAAGTTATGTGACTTTATTAATTATAGAGGATTTTGTGACATACAAAATGGGAGAAATGATTCTTCCAAAAATAATCAAGGAATGGCATAAGCTGAAACTGATTTTAATTTGTTCTCCAAAGACTCTTATTTGAGCTGAAGAGTAAGCAAATAGAATGGGACACCAATGAGGGGAATACCATGAGGGCTGCCTTTATGAAAACATTTTCAAACCCCTGACCTGTTTTCCCAAGAGCTCTTTAAAAGATACAGGGCTGGAGGAACGCTTCGACTAGTTGTCAGAGCAGGGAGACAGTTACAGCCAGCTTTCAAAGCCAAATAGTAGGAAATAACTCCTCAAAGACAATTTCAGAAGAAAAAAATCTTCTGCTGTCATTTCTAGCTCTTCTCATGTTTTCCCTGACAAAACCCGCTTGAAAAAGGAAGTTAGTGAGCATCTCAGAAGCTATTGGTTTTGCGATTTGAAGACCATTTCTTCTAAATTAATACTCGAAGCCAGGCATCGACAACCACATGGAGGACATAGAGTACAACCAGAGAGCGTGCTCCACAGGCCACACAAAGACAATAGAGTGGGCCCACAGAGCCAATGCTATGAATATAACTGTGAGATGATGCAGGGCCCATATCTTCATGTCTGTAGATTCTTTTATATCATGCTTTATACTCATGGAAAGTCAATTTCTGTTCAGCAATTTATAATTTTTCTTATCATCCCAACATCTTTTTAAGCTTATAAGCCTTTTCAGCCTATTATATATGGAGAAACTATGCTGCAGAATATTCCCAATGACAGCTAATATCACACTCATAATGTATAAAATACCTGCAAAAGCAACATTTGCATATCTTTTTCACTGAATGAGGCAATTTCTCAAACCTTTAAATAGGAGGAAATGCTCACACTTCTAAATTCCTTAAAATGACTCTGTGGCATGGATACTTCTGTCATTTCCCTGTAAAGCAGTCCTAGGGATGACTGTTTCTGCTTGACACTATCAAAATATTTAGGCATCAATAAAGAACCAAGAAATCTTATATCTGCATGTTGCATAAATTTTCAAGTCAGTCAAAATATTTGAATCAGCAAATGTGTGTAAAATGTAAATAGGTGACAGAATACACAGTAAACACTGGAACTCCTGGAGTTGAAATTAGAAAACTTGTACTTCTTAATACTGCCTCAATTTGGGGCTCTGGGAGAACACTTGGTTCATCAGGACCTATGATGGTTTGGACATCCTCACACAAGGGTTCACGTGCTAAAAGCTTGAACTCCAGTGTGATGTTATTAAGGTGTGGGGAACTTACCAAAGGTGAACTTACAAAGCATTGCTCTTGGGGGACTAATGCTGGTCACATGCAGAGGGTTCAATCTAATGAGAATGGGCTGTTTTAGAATGATACGAAGCTGTATGAACTTGGCACTTCTATTCCTTGTGCTTGTCAGGTAGTGACTCAGGTAGAGAAGGGCTTCACCAGAGGCCAAATACTCAGAGGGGTTTCCTTTGAGCTTCTACCTCCATAACTGTGAGTTGATTGAACCTCTTTGCTATTTGAGTATCCCGTTTCAGGTATTTTCCTATAGCAGCAAGAAATGGAGCCCTATATGTTTTCCTTCGACTGTCTAAAGAGGAGCAAAATATTTTACTCCGTCTTGAAGGACTCATGTCTTTCCTTTTGTTGTAGATATTTTAACCATTCTTTTCAGCATAATGTGGGCACCCCCTAAATATGAAAAAATCAAATGACAAGAAAAAGTTTACCATAAAAAGAATGTCAACTGACTTGAGCTACCAGGGCCGAACACCAGAGAGTGAATAAAGAGCTAGTTTATTTTCTCACGTTGTGGCTAGGTTCTGGTAAGAGCCCTTCTCCTGACTTCAGGGGCGGTTCTGTCACAGGAGTACCATGAGAGAAAGGTGTGGAGTAGAGTGCAGACAGGGAGAAGAGAGAGCAGGAGGGGTTTTCTTTCTCTTCCTCTTCTTCTCCATATACCTGTGGGATTAGGGTCTCATCCTATGTCCAGTTTAATCACTTCCTAAGCATGTATGTAAAGAGGGAGTTACTGCAGGGCTTAGGACCTTGGTGGGGGAGTTTTATAGGAACATTGAGCTATGGAGTAAAAATGGATAACTGTCCATTTGCTTTCTCTGTCTTCAATCTGTTCACAAAAGCCAAGCTTCTCCCCTCCCCCAGCTACTTAACTCTTCTAAGAGAATCTTCCAGGTCCATGGTGGGACTCTCCTTCTTGTCAGCTTTCTGCTGAAGCTTCGAGTGTTGGAGGTCTGGATGACAGGGTGTGGGAGCTTTTCTCTGGAGTTCCAGCCTCACCCCACATCATCTGCTATACATTGATCCAAGTGTTTAAAAGCAAATCTTTAGTTTTGGGGAATTGATCGTATCACTTTATTTCCTCCTGGACAATAGAGGATGAATATGGCTTGGATAAAGCTTTTTGCTCTACACACAGAATTAAGCCAGCAATTCTATTTTTTAAACCCCTTTTGTAACCTATGATTTCTTTGTCCCTGCAGTTTCAAAGATCTGCTTGTCCAAAGCAAAGTGGTCAGTCTTGAAACCAGACATGATCAAACAAATAGAGATTCATCAGGTTTCGTGTGTGTGTGTGTGTGTGCATACATGCACATACATATATGTATGCAACGATAATGATTAAAGAAAAAGATACCATCAACTTAAAAGTGAAGAGACGTTTGAGGGAGGGTATCTGGGAAGGGCTGGAGATTAGAAAGAGAAAAAAGACAGTGAAGTAATTCTGCTTCAATTAAAAACACTTTTTTTATAAAAGATCTGAATTCCTTGTTGGCTGGGTCTTTTATGAGACTTTTTAAGTCTTTAGCTTTTCTGCTGTTCAGTATTCCATAGTTTATCAAGTCATCTTATAAATGATCTTTTTTGATAAAGTTTATCCATGGATATACTCATTTTTCTAGTACCATACTTAATTTTTATTCTGCTGCTGTCAACTAAAATATTGACAGTATTGCATTTTGCCAGGTGGTGGTGGCACAGGCCTTTAATCCCAGCATTCGGGAGGCAGAAGCAGGCAGAGCTCTGTGAGTTCGAGGCCAGCCTGAGCTACAAGAGCTGGCTCCAAGACAGTCCAAAGCTACAGAGAAACCGTGTCTCAAAAAAAAAATGGATTTTACTACTTTACTAGGAATGGGGTGTGTGACACTCTGTGCATTGGGGGTCAGGGTCAGTTCTCTCCTTGTCCCATGTAGGTCCTGGGGTATGCACCACTCTGTGCATAGGAAGGCCAGACTTGGTTTGCTCCTTCCCCATGGTGCCTTTACCAAATGAATTATTGTCATTTTTCTTCTGCCTCCAGAGACAGAAGAAATAAATGCATGTGTTCAGTTCATCATGCTCAATGGGAACCTGCTTGTACTTGATAACAGAGAATTTACTTAACTAACATTCATTCTGCATGTAATAAATGTTACTTAATATTTTATAACTAGCAAGCACTCTCTTAAGAACCTAATAACTATATTGTACATTTATTCAATATTTTTTAAGTCAGATCATTGCTATGGGCCCAACATTGTAAAGGTGGGGGAGGGGAACCCATCTGTATGATTTAGGGTCTTGGGACACAAAAGCAGATAGCCAAGAGGAATCCTGAGTTCTCTACTCCCAAAAGTGAAAGATGGAGATAATATTTATCTCCCTCCATCCATGTCTTGACTATAACAGTGTTGAAAGTCTCTTTTAACACCAGTGTTCTGAGAAATGCCACATGTTTTGGAAGATGAGTGACCTGGAAAACATAAGGGCGAGGAAAATGGACTAAAAGTCTTCCACCTTCCCCCCACCCTGCCAAATGGGAATGTAACTTCTGCCTTTGTAACTGGAATCACAGGCAAGATGCTGACAACCGCATTTGCAGCCTCCTTTGTGATGGAATACGAGTGAAAATTTTCCATGAACAACTTAGGAGGAGTAAGAGAAAATGCCTAGTGGTAGACCTCTTTTCCATCCATCCCAGGAGCTACAAGTATGGAGAAGTCAACACACAACTTTAATCATGTCCAAATGGACAATGATGCAGTTGACAGAAGAAAAGGTGTGAATACCAGGCCCTTGACCACCCAGAAGGCAGAGCTTCTTAGGCTAGGCTTGGCTCAGCTGATGGTACACAAAGGAACACAGACTTCTTTCTTATGTTAACCACTGTAGTTTGAATACCTCTTTCAACATCTGAGACTTTCCCCTAAATAATGCAGTAACCCAACTTCACCAAATAATTGACAGCAGATAATTTAAACACACACACGTACACATATATACACACACATAGTCGTCTGCACACATATATGCCATGTATGTGTATGTGTGTTAAAATTTAAAAATGTTACCAACAAGGCTGAAGGTACATCTCAAAGCAGCACTTGTCTAGCATATCCAGCACCCAGATTCCATCTCTTGCTCTGCCAAAAACAAAATGAAAACAAACAAAAACTTGTTTTCAAATATGTAAATCACATCCAGTCAAGACTCCTGATGCTGCACTTCTAAATAAAAACCAGAAAGCAAACACACAGAGTAGGGTTGTTCTAATCTTGGACTAAGATAATAAGCAATGGCAAAGTCCCACCATGACTCAGACACCACTTTCAGTGTCTTCTCACATGTGCTTATCTAGAGCATATGAATGGCAAAGCCTGACTCAGTAGGGTGGGGAAGAACAAGCCTTCCACGGAAAGGTTTTATGCCAATGTCTGAATACAAATACCAAATAGGAACACACAGGCCTCCTACAAAGATGAAAATAAATAGCCAGGAGCAATCACACAGCCTCTACCACAACCAAATAAAGCAGACTTTACATGTGGGACAAGTAACTCAGGTGACTCAACTTGATTTGTCTATCTTCATTGTCTTTGTGCTAAGTGATTCTCGTAACAGAGGCAATGTGTTGTATTTATTTAGGGCAGATGTTAGAGAAAGCATTCACACTATCACCTACTTCCTGATCTTACCGCTTTACTTCTGAAGTCCATAAAACACACGAAAGCTCGCCATGGAAAATACTCTCATTTCAGATTAAACTTTATCTATGACTCCAATAATAGAATTCCTAATATGCTATTCACTAAACTTTAATTCTATTGTAAAATGGGAGTTCAGTACAAGGCCTTAGAAAATAATTCCACAACTTACTACAAATATCCCCTGTCTTCATGTTTTAGAAATAGGCAACACATATCTCACTCTGAATTTCTGTGTACAACAAAGGTGAAAAGGGAACTCTCTTGTCTTTCTGGGAAAAAGTGTGTGGACATGTAAACCACGGGGGAAAAAAATCTGCTTTTCCAAACTAACCACATTAACAAAACAGCACCCAAGTATATCTAGCTGCTATCTTTGTAGAATCATGTATATTAGCTAAGTTTAAGTGGTTCCAAATAAAATCTTAACCTGAAATATGAACAACAAAAGGAAATTCTGTGTTGGTAGCTTTGTGACTTATGTTCTTAAAATTATTTGATTCGTCATTTGAAGAAGCAGGCTCAAAAAGATGGGCTATTTCGTTCAAACAGAGGACAAGAGACCTTAATCAAATCAAGTCAAATCAGTTTTCACATCATAGTATCCTGGCCCCACTCAAGATCTGAATACCAGAAAGCCATCAGTATTTTATAGGAAATACAATTATGACTATTCTCAACACTAGTAAAAGATTTGAATAAAGTCCTAAATAAGCATGTGAGAAGATATCCAACTTCCTTACTGCTTATTCAAAGGTAAAGTCACAAAGAGCAACCATCACTCATCTAATGTGGTGGCTAAAATTTAAGACTGACCATATCAATTGTTGACAAGCATAAAGTGACCAGATCTCTTAGGGACTGCTGGTAGAAAAATAAAATCAGGCATTCACTTTGAAAAACATTTCAGCAAGATTTAGTCATTTGAGTCCTAATATATACCCTAAGAAAAACAAAATTCTGAGTTCATGTAAAGATTTTTACATGAATATTGAACACATACACACACAAACACACACAAACACAAACACACACACACACACACAAACACACACACTACATACCTCAGATTCCCTTTCCATGAATCCCAGAAGCAGCAATATCACTGTACAGAAATAGTCAGTGAGGAAATGTGATTTGGGCAGGAAGGAAACAGACAAGGAAAGAACATGACTGTCCTTTGGGGGTGATGAAAATGTCTTCTAAAGTGCTTATTTCTGTGAATACAGGTTTCAAAATATCTCAAACTCATACTGGATAGTCTATTACATGTGAACTATACCTTGATGGTTTAAATGGTAGGTCATGAAAACCCTTGGGGTTTTTGTCACCTGTTAATGCATTGATAGAGAGATTCAGCATGCTACCCTGTCCATGTGAACAAACTCTGCAAGTGTTTATGTACCTCAGAAACTCTTGAGGAAAACAGGAAAACTTGATTTGAAAAAGCAAATAAGCAAAAATATCTCAAATGAAATACCAGGTAGAGGGAATAAAGAAACAAAGCGGTTCCCGCAAAGCTGCTGAAGGTCAATGTTTCCTTCATGCTCAAAATATAGTTGTTTTGTGTTTTTAATTCCAGATCCCTGATATCACACATTATTATTTCCATCATTTGAAAATAAATAATGTCTCTGAGCCTGTGTTCTGAGGAATCTGCTCATGCTCCGGTCCACCAAAGCAGACATGGCACCTTGCCGAGCGATGTCTGTGTTTTGCCACTATTACTCTGAAATAAAAGTGAAGATCAAAGCAGGATTTCTTTTTTCAATTGTAAAATTGAAAAGCCCATTTCCCCTGCCGATTCTAGGCTGTCAGTCAACATAACTGTGAGTCCTCAGAGAGCTGCGCCAGCCAGCAGGAAGTCCCAAGTGCCCACGTAGGAGATGCCTCTCTTCCTGCTGCCAGAGCCCCCATGGGATACAAGACTCACTGAGGAAGAATCAGGAGTCCCCCTCTCATCTGCTTTCCTGACTATCAAAGTCAACAAAGAGGAGAAAAGATGAGGCAAGGATAGCCAGCAATTCAAGTAAGTGCGGAGTTTTGCCAAAGGACATAGGATGAGGGGAAACAGAGAGAGCAAGGTGAGTGAACAGGGGTCTGTCGGTGAAGGCATCTGCCCTGCAAAGATGGGAAACAGATTCTAAATATTTGAAATTAAAAGGCACAAGGCAGAACATTGCCCATCTTACTCTTATTCCTTTACTGAGAAGAGTGTGACTTTCTTCAATGATGCTAAAAGTCAGAGCTAATTCCCATTTGGACATGCACAGGTATGTGTGCATGGCCGCACATGTGTGCACGTGTGTGTGTGTGTGTGTGTGTGTGTGTGTTTCATTTGGTTTGTCTTGTGCTTATATTGGTTCTGCTCTCCAACAGGAAGGAAGAACCACATGACTTAAGCAGTACAAAATATTCCCTTTCAGGGACAAAATAATCCCAGTTCATATATAGCCCACATAGCTAGTCTTGAATTGGCGGTGTCAAGTTTACTTTTTATTCCTCCATGACACTTAAAGAGCATCTTCTGTCAAAAGTAGGATATGTCACTATCACTGGAGAACTTGCTAGAAATGAGGATTCCTAACCCTCACTGCAGATCTGCTGAGTCATAAAATTTTGAGTGAAGACTAGATGTTTTCTACTTAGTTATCTGTCCATGATATTCTGCTCAGTGGCTTTATTATATATAATAAACAAACAAATAAATAAATAAGTTCAGTAAAGGCACCTTGAAAGCCTCAGGGCCAAAAATTACAAGCTCTAATGTCAATTTAACTCTAGTTTCCAGACTCTAAAATTCTGTGGCCCCACTAGGACTTCTCTATTTTTAATATAGTTCCATCCCTTTCTCTCTTTCAGAGAGCTCACAATCACTAAAACTTTTAATTACTAGGCAGACTCAACCCTGGTTAAGACCAAGTGTCAGCTCCCCATTGGTCTATATCAAAGGGACCAAATTGATCCAGGGAAAAGTTGGGAGCATCTTAAGCCGAAGACCCCAGGTTTCTCACCATCACAACAACCGTTCTGTCTCCTCTTAACTCACCCTCTGTTCTTCTGGATCACTCCTCCTAAACCCCATGTGTTAATCTTCCTTCTTTGCTTCCTGTACTGAGAAATGATTACAACCAGACTGGCGTGTTTACCGTCATTTCTATCTACCCACAAGCACTTGTACTTACACTCTGCCTTCCCACCTGTTTCTCCAGACCCCCTCACCCTTGTACCTAAGCTCAACCCTTCTCCTTGTGCCCCAAGGCAGGTGCTCCCTTGTCTATTCCAGGATGGTGTTGTAATACCCATCCTCTTTCATGTCTCATCAGTTTTTGCCATTCCACTAGATCATTAGCTCTATATAAAACACACTGACATTTGTCCAGTCTTAAAATATAATAGCTTCATGGGGCTGAGAAGATGCCATAGGTGGTAAAGCTCTGAGCTTGCAAACATGAGGACCTGAGCTAGGATCCTCAGGACCCAAATAAAAGCTGGGTGGTGTGGCATGTTTCTATCATCCTGGGGATAGCCTTCTATCCAGCCAGTCTAGCTGAATCAGTGAGCTCTAAGTTCAGTGAGAGACTAAGACTCCTGCTGTTGACTGTTCGTCTCCACTAGCACACACACAAGTACACACATACACACACATACACACACACCACATACACACATGCACTGCAAGCAAGATACATATATATGTATATATATGTGTGTGTATATGTGTGTGTATGAAAGCAAGATATGTGTGTGTATATATATACATATATATATTCACACCTGATATTAATATGACTTCCGTTCTATTTACACTACAATTTCTCCCATTAATGGCATCTTTCCTTCAGAGGAATACCTAAGCCTTTATGATTCATCATCCATTTTCTTTTAACCCTACTCAGTAGCAATCCCACCAGCTAGGTGTTCCCTTTGGGATCTTTACTGGCATGCCTGCAGTTTAATCCCTGTGGTTGCCAGTCCATCTTTCACTTGCTTGACTAGTCAATCTAACCTGGCACTACTTTCTCTTCCAAAATAATACCTTGCTGTGCCTCCTCACATGTTTTTCCAGAACCCACACTATGATGCCCCTTCTCTTTGTTCTCTCACCATTCAGACACTATGCACTGGAATTCCTCAGTTCTCAAACATTACTTCTATTTTCTTTTCATTTGTCATTTGTTCCTTTGGTGTTTCTATCAGAGATTTGGAACATCTTTTTTCCAAATCCTTTCTACATTCATGTCTGTAGCCCAGGTTTTTGTACACAGTTTATAATTACAAAATTAACTGCACACTCAATAGTCACAGGCGTAACAGACATCAAAAGCTACAAGTCAAAAATTGAGAAGTGTGCTTGCTGTCTCTGGCTAGAATAGCTACATGTTTCTTTTCTATCTCTCATGCAACCTATCTATCTATCCAACCCATCAGTAATTCTGTTCCCTCTCTCCTGCAAACAACTCAGATAAGGTCAGACCTTGCTAATACTGCAAAGCCTAAAGTATACCATTGCTTCACTGAATGCAGGAGGAACTACCCAACATCACTGTTGTTGCAGGAAGCTGCTTGTTTTGTTCCTAGTCACTTAGCCAAAAATAATCACACAGAAACTATTTTATTTAAATCACTGCTTGGCTTATTAGCTCTAACTTCTTATTTATTAACTCTTACATCTTAATTTAACCAATCTCCATTAATCTGTGCATCACCACAGGTCATGGCCTACCAGCAGAGTTTCAGAGTAGGTTCCATGGCTTCTCCCTGACTCCCCCCTTCTTTCTCCTAGCATTCAATTTAGTTTTCCCCACCTAACTAAGTTTTGCCCTGCCCAAAGCAGTTTCTTTATTCATTAATGGTAATCACAGCATACAGAGGGAAATCCCACATTGCACTGCCCCTTTTAGGCTCACACAAACAGAGGGATCCTTTAGAAACAGATCCATGTCTCTGATATGAACTCCATACCATCATCACTCCTCATAAAGTCAGAAGTTCCACATCCTTCTTCCCATTGGCCTGCTGCATGATGCAACATGCTTGCCATGGTTAATAAACAAGTTGCTCTCAGCCAATGGCTTAAGAGAATATAGCCAGGCTGGAAAAGATATATAGAGAGAGTAGGTGGAGTCAGAAAGAAGCCATGTAGCTGCCATGGAGACTGCTGTCTACACTGGAGCCCACCAGAACTTTGCTGGTAAGACACAGCCATGTGGCTATACACAGATTAATAGAAATGGGTTAATTTAAGATAAGAGTTAGCCAGAAATACACTTAAGCTATTGGCCAAACAGTATTGCAAATAATATAGTTTCTGTGTGATTATTTCAGGTTCTGGGTGGCCAGGAACGAACAAGCAACCTCCCCCAACACTCTAGGGTCATCTGGATACATCTGTCTCTGAGGGTTGCATAAATCACACCAGACATTTTCAGACCTTAGAGCCTTTGGAAAATGTGGCTCATGTATTTGCCCTCTTCAATCCTCTCTCACATGCCATCTTCTCTCTGGCACTTACTTTGCCATTCCTTTTTCAAACATGTCTCCATTCTGTGTCTTACTTCTCTCTATAATGTCTATCCTCTAAAATTCTATGCAATTTTAATAACAGGAGCTCCCTAAAAGTAGAATGATCTGCTTTGTTTGGCCTTGAATCCCAATTACATAGACTACCATGCTGGAACAAAGTGGTCATTCAGTATATACTTCTGGATGAAAGAAAGGTAAGTCTTTAAGGTTGACTAAACAGGCAAGATGCTTGCTCCAGATCAAAACAGGCCAAAGCTCATGCTGGGACAATCAAGATTCATTTCCTCTTTTGAGAAATTTTAAATAAGTTGAAAGCAATAATTGCTTCAATTTCAATTAATTCCAACAATTAATATAATAGGCACAGTGACTGTAAAATTATAGATTTTTATTATCTTTGCCATATCTTTAAACGTTTATATAATAAAATACTATTTCTTGTCTATATATTCAAAATATATCCTCAAAGAATTTTATTTTTAAAACTTCTCTAGAAGTATGAATTATTGCTTTTTTTGAGAAAGGCTTAGAAATTTATATGAGCCAAGCTCTGAAATCAACAAAGTTATAAGACATTCAACATTTTTAAACTAGTAAAATGCAAAATGTGTTCTCCTATGATGTGCTTCTGAGGGCAGCAACAATCCAAATGCAAAACTAATCCAAAGTGTTGTCTGATGTCTCCAAATTTCAACCACTGATCACTAGGCCTGAGCATGAAAAAGGTGCCCAGCCATCCTCAATACCAATGTCAGTCCCTAGGCCTTTCAACACAACTTCAGGCTCCTGAATTTTAACTCCCATATTTAATTTCTTTCTGCTTTGTTATTATATATATATATATATATCTCTAGTTTCAATAAAACCAAAAACAACACACCATATGGTCATTTCCAATTCAAGATTGGTTCAAGAAAATGGGAACAAAAAGCGGGATTTCTCAGGGAGTATTTTAGGTCTTTCCAAACTTCTTCTGCAAAGGATTAGAAAGTTAACATTATATAATTAATACCTTAGTATCGTGTCCTTTATGGTCTCTGGCATGATCACTCAAAATCACACAACCATAACCAACGCGACCATAGATTATGGAAAGAAACTTGTGCTATATTCTAACAAAACTCTGCAAACAAGTAATGGAACAGATCTAGCAAATGAGGCAAGTTTTTTTTCAGCTCCTGCTCCATTTGCTATGCATCCAAACAATGACAATTTAATGGGTTGCCATTTACCCTTGGTTGTATAAAGTCACATATACATTTGTTATACGTGATGAGAGATGTTTTGGCAGACATAAAGATACTGTTTCAGTGTTTGTAAATTCTGGGTTGTGCTTAAATCATCTCACTTGTTCTCCCATAGAAAATACTGGATAACTGCAATGGTTGATCTTGGTTGTCAACTTGATTACATCTGGAATTAACTCAAACCCAAATGAAGGAAAACACTTTAACAGGATATTTTTTTCTTAATTTGAGGTGAAAATATCTACCTGTTATCTCGATCTTCCAATGAGAAGACACACCTTTAATCTGGGTCACACCTTCTTCTGGAAGTCTACATAAAGGATGTGGAAGACAGAGCATTGCTCTGTGCCTTCTCGCTCTCACCTCGCCCCAAAACCATCCCTTTGCTAGCATTGGAGTCTACTTCTTCAGAGTTCCAGCATCTACTGAAGACCAGCTAAGCCATCCAGCCTTGTGGACTGGACAACTGGATTCTTGGACCTTCTATTCAAAGGCAGCCATCCTTGAACTGGCAGCACCACAACATGTAGGTCACTCCAGTAAAGTTCCCTTTCTGTATCTAGAGAAAGACCTTATTATATTCTATAGGTCTGTTTCTCTAGAGAACCCTGACTAATGCAAGAACATTAAGAATTAACAAACGGAAAATTGCTAAGTATTCTGTTACTCTGTACCTAAAATTAAATGTGAGTGCAAATCTGTATAGCTAAAGATATACAGATATACTATTTCTATACTATTCCAGTTTCATTTCTGTTGCTCTGATCAAAGACCCTGATGGAAACTGACATATTGGAGAAAAAAATTATTCTTAGCTCACAATTGCAGGTTATAGCCCATTATCATGAAGAAGTAAAGGAAAGCTTGAATTGGTTAGTACATCATACCCACAATCAAGAGCAGAGAGTATAAATGTATATGTGCTGCTTACTTATAGTGCTCAGCTCCATTTCTCCACTCTTACAGTTCAGGTCCTTCTGCCTAGGGAGTGAATGGGGTCATCCCACATCAATTAGCTTGAGTAAGACAATCCCCCACAAATATGCTCCCAGGTCAACGCAATGTAGACAATCCCTTACTAAGGATCTCTCTTCAGATGATTTTAGATTGTGTCAAGTTGATAATTAAAGGCATATATACCTCTCTATAATTTTCTTTGAGTATAATCATTAATACTTAGCAGTTAAAAAGACAATGATCAACCTGGCCACCCTAAAAAAAACCTAAAGAACAGCCAATATTCCAATGTGAGAAGACTAGCTGAGACTTGAACTCTTAGGAAATGCCTCTGTAGCTCATATTTGTGTAGACTTTCAACAATAATCTATGCTTCCTTTCAACAATAATCAATTAAGAGTCTTCTTTAATTAATAAAATGTTAGCTCATCAGAAGTAAAGCAAAGAGTTCAATAGGAAAATTTAAAAGAAAAAAAATATTGCCAAAATATTACCAAAGCAATATCTGAGAATGGGGCAGGGGGAGAAAGAGAAAGAAAGGAAGATTTTGAAGGGATGTAGGTATAGTTTTTATCTCAGAAAAGAGACAGTTTTAATTACAATAGAAGGCAGGACATGAAGGTATCATGAAGGTATTTGAAGCAGTGAAGGCCCAGTGCTTAAATCATTCTCTAGTCAGTAGGCACAGGATAGAAGCCTGAAGAGTGTGGAAGATGCTTGAAATATCTGTTATGGAGAAGTCACCAAGGTTCCCCAAAGAATGGAATCAAACGATGGCTCAAGGGCCAGCTGGAGCCAGGTGGCTCAGATTTATAATTGACCCAAACAATTATACATTCTGACTCTAGCAAAATGTGCCAATTATAAACCGATTATCTATTCATTAAAGCAGTTGCTCGAGTGATCCATTAATCAATTTCAATTTTGTAATTCAAATTTTATAAACCACAACCTTTTAAAAATATTTTAATTATATACATTTTCAATAATCCAGACTCATTTTCTTCCCAATCATTCTGTCTTTGACATTTTCTTTACTTAAGGTATCTCATGTATAGATACAAATATATTCAGATTTTTGACAGATCAGAAATCAGGCTATATTTTATACTTGATGATGAACTCGGAAGCTTTCTTCCCGAGTGCAAAATAAAATAATGATGCATCTGCAAAGTTTTGGCATCTTAATGGACCATGTTATTTGCTTGACTACAATTAGCATGAATACTTCCAAGCCAAGGGAAGGCTAGAGACTTGACACTACCCAACATTATTATAGCTGACAGTTTAGTACTGTCTTGTACTCATGCTACTTCCATGATGCAGACTTTTATCAATTTTCTTGCACAAGCTATTGGCTTCAGAGAGTAATGGCTTCAGAGATGCTGACATTTGTGCAAGGTCGCTGCATCAGAGTCTGGCAGTGTAGCTCAGGCATTAAAGGGTGGCCCCTTTTCCTCTGACATCACAGCATGCTCACTCATAGACCTTTATCTCTTAACGTAGTGTTGACTGCTCTGAATTTTCACCAAGGTTAGATAGAAGACATTCATACAACATTCAGTTGTAACTGACCATCTTCCATTCACTAATGTAGAGGATGTGGAAGAGTCTTAACTGGAGCTGTGGAGATGGCTTAGTGGGTAAGAGTGTTTGCTGCACAAGCATGAGAACCCGAGCTCAGCTCCTTGGCACTCATGTGAAAAGGCAGGTATGGGATGCATGCCTATAACTCTGGCATTCAGGACGAAGACTGGCAGATGCTCCTGAGAGCTCAAAAGCCACTACTAGCCTACTAGTTCACTAGATGGTGAGCTTCAGGTTCAGTGAGGAGCCCCTGTGTTGGGGTAATAAAGCAGAAAACAATAGAGCAAGATATCAACATTCTCTTTTAGCTTCTGGTGCTCATACCTCAATACCTGCAAATGCTTCAAGTGGATGAAATGGGTAATCTATGAGAGTGAACAGAATCGGAAAAGCAGCGAAGCCCAGATTCCCCACCAAAGAGTGTAAAAATCGGCAAATGCAATGTGAAGCAGGCAGACACACAATATGTGTGTGTGTATAGTTTGTTGAAAATTCAATTTCATATATCAATTGTTACTAAGGTTGTAATAACCACACTTCTTCCCTGGTATCACAAGATCTTCATGCACCCAGAGCACAGTGGCCCTGCCAAACATGATATATTGCCCTCAGACCACTAGAATGCAAGACAGTATGGACATCCATATAAGCAAAACAAAGTTCCAAAATACCTCCTTGGCCAAAGAATCTGAGTTGTTTTTACAACTTGGTTCCTAAAACAAGTGGACTTCTACCTGACAATTAGCAGTGTGGACTTAAAACTGGGGTCTGATTGCACCCAAAGAGAAAGAGAAGGCTGAGGAGATGCCAGAGAGAGAGGAAGAAACAAGAATTTCTGGGTGTGCTCAACCCCAAGGAGATTCGGCCAAATGCTGCTATAGTCTCAGGTTTTCAGGTCCAGGAGATAGTGTATAAATACTGGGACACAGAGACAAGTCGAGATCTCCCGCAGATAGGCTATGACAACTGGTCAAAACAATGCAGGGAAGATGGAATT
>LOJH01028913.1:0-17597 GCA_001685095.1 Ellobius talpinus | reverse complement strand
AGGGGAGGAAGTGGAAATTTTGATTGGTATTATTTATAAAGTAATTTTAAAAAAAGAAAAAAAAGTAACCCCTGAAGCTTGTATAAGGACAATACCATCCACTTCCCAGAGATCATACTAAGAATTAAAGTGACAATGGCAACATATGTAAAGGCATCTATCAGAAACACTGACTCAGGATACATGCTCAAAGCACATACTACCTCCTGTTTCTGGACATACTATATTTCTTCTAAGTACCAAGCCATCTAGAAGCCACCAAGTGGAAGACAGAGAAGAGGTCAAAGCTCCTCTCTTGGACCTCTAGAGACTGAGAGTAAAGACAGAATGGGAGGAAGGATGACTTTCATAAGCAAGTCATGTGACTGAATCACCTACACTGCCTACAAGGAAACATGGGCATCAGGAGGCAAACAGAAGAGAACAATATTGATCCAACTTTGAAATCCAAAAAGAAATTCCTACTCTGTCTTCACATCACTTCTGACACGACAGGAAAACGTGCTTTCCCCACTGTCTTCTGGATAAACACATCCTCCCTAAACTGCTTCAGGGTATTTTCTTTCTTTTCTTTTGAGACAAGTCCTCAACCTAGGCTGGCCCCCAACTTGCTATGTTAAGGATGACCTTGAATTTGCTCACTCCACCTGACTCCTAGGTGGGATCACAGGTCTGCCCTACCACGTCTAGACTCACCATGGTGCTGGTGGTTTGCTCCAGGGCTTCCTGCATGCTAGGCAAGTACTCTGCCAACTGAGCTCCGCCACAGTGGATCGTTTGCAACGTGGGGTTGAATGAAGCGGCTTAATAAATGTCATGAAAACTGCCTGTGCTTCCTCCCCTAAACTCTTAGAGAACACATCAAAGGTTTATTAGAAATTTAGCTTCTTACCTTTACTTTCTCACCATTAATCTCCACTGTCTTAATCATAAAATCAACTCCAATTGTGGCTCCTTGACCTGGGGGGAAAAGACCCTAAGGAAGAAATAACGGCAGTGAAATTTAAGCACAGCTTCCAACTCAGTGGACTCTCCTCACCACCCACCCATCCTCCGACTGATGTAACTGGTATTAGAGCACTTTGCTTGGTGTCCTGTTTGGAGGGGAAAGGAGGAGGGGAGAAGAGGATGGAGGGAGAAATGCTGGCAGGAGCAAACACAGAAAAGAATGCCAAAGCAAGAGGCTGATGGCACAGGAGAGAATCTTGAAGGGGCAGTGAGCAGGGCTGGTCTTAACACAGAAAACTTGCCACAAGGCTAAGACTGGAGAGGACTGCATGACCAGAAGGATATCGGGACTGCATGGATGGGGAAAGGAAAGGTGAGACCGGATAAAACAGGGAGCATGGAGAGCTCTGCTACAGAATGAGAATGACAGAAAGGCATGAAGCTTCTGGTTCTTCTGGGCCCTCAGGACAGTCACCATCCTGAGGTCCACTGGACCACACACACAAGTACACACAGTCCAGACAGACACGCACACAATTATACACAGCCCTGATGGGCACGCACACAATTATGCAATCCACACAGACACACACAATTACACAGTTCAGACACACACACACAAGTATACAGTTCATACACACACACACAAGCACACAAAGTCCAGATAGACACACATACAAGTACACACAGTTCAGATGGATACACACAAGTACACAGTCCAGACAGGCACACACACACACACACACACACACACACACAATTACATAGTCCCAATGAATGACTCTGGGAAATGAAGTCCTTATAAAGACAGAAGAGTAGAGGCAGAAGACAAGGCGGCAGGTGACCCCAGACAAACCACTCCCCCATCTACACCTCAAAAATCAATGTGTTTGAAGTTGCTGTAACCATGAAATAGGAGAAAACTGCTTAACCTTAAACTGGAAACATAACAGTTTCAAGAGAATAGGGACTCTAGCAAAACAGCACAGACAACGCAGTTGACTTTTTCATCTCTTGGAAGCTTAGGGAGACGGCTGGGGTAGAAAGGACTTCCACCAAGAAAAATGTCTTTACCTAGTCTCTTCCCTCTTCAGACTGCAGAATTCCAGGAATAAGGCAAAATGGACTTTATTAGCTCTTGCAGCTAAGACTGGGACATCTTTAATTAAATCCATTCCCTAACAAGAGAGTTCCTTAATTAAAGTTTGAACTCAGAACCCTGAGCTTCAAAGCAAAAGCAGAAGCGTCACTGCATGTCCGCAGGTGATGTAAACATAAACATTCATAGATTTGTTAACAAATGTTGAACCGATTTTCCTTTTTGGCTTGGCTCAGACAGAAGGCTGCCAAGCTTCAGCTTTATGGCTCCAGCTCTTTGCAAATGCCAAAATAAATAAATAAATAAATAAATAAATAAATAAATAAATAAATAAATGAATAAATAAATAAATAAATAAATAAGTGAAACAAGTCTTTTCCAAGGCCCCCACCCCACTTTGTTCCCCAAACGTGCCTATGTAAAAACCAGCTGAATCCAATTCATTTTAATTGCTTACTAAATAATAAAAACACACAAAATCCTGTCTCTGAAATATGAACTTTAGAGAAAATGGAAGGAACAGAGAGAGGAAAAGCGAACAAAAAAGAAAAATAAGAAAAGCATGCTTGTTGGTAGAATTACCGATCAAAAATAAAAACACTGCCGTTTTTATCTTATGATTTTAAGGAGCGTGGTCCCAGAGGTTAGAGAACTTGAAGATCACTGGTCCAAAAAGCAGGAGACCAGGGCCCAGGTTTTGCCAGCGATATGTCTCAAGATCATAAGCATGTCACTGGGTCCCTCTGGATCTGTAGGAGAGGACTGAACTGAATAATTTCTAAGGGACCTTTCAGGAAAACGACACCGTCAAGCAAACTCTAAAAAAAGCCCTAAGAAGCAAACCTTTCTCTGTAGAAAATCTGTGGGCATGTCCTCCTTACAGAAGCAAGAAAGACTGCTAAAGTTAGGTAGATGTAAAACCAGCTGGAGTTTCCAGTGTCTCTGCGTGACAGCTGTCTGAACTCCAGATGCTGCTTGGCTTTTTGACTTTTGATTTCATCAGACCAAGACTTAATGAACACATGGGCTCCTGCCCGTGGTCACTCCGCATGGGAAAAACCTTGACATTTCCAGCAACTGTGAGCTCTGAAGCTGTTTGGGTTGCCCAATCTGTCACTCCAGTTTTCCACAGACAGATAGACGGCAGTGAAAGGGGGCTGGGAGCTCACCAGCCGGTCACATGCAATGGGAAGGCCTGGTAAGTGAAGGTAGGCGTCATCAAGACTAGCACCTGGCCACATATCTAGAGCCACTGCTCTTTCCATGAGGTCACCTTAAGCCTCAGAAGAGCTCATCTCAAGGATCCCAAGGTGCCTGTCACAGAAACATGCCATTTACATGATGATCCAGAAAGGGGCATCCTTTGGATTTTTCAGTGGGGAAGAAAATCAACTTCAGAATGATTTTTTTTTTACTAATTTCTATATAAAAACAAACTTGTAAACCTTGACCAGTGATTCTCAAGAGGCCAACCCTGGGGGGATTTGCACTTGGGTCCTACGAGAGAGAATCAATTCAGAAAGCATATTCAGTTACGTTTAGGTTCGTCTCTGCCCTCAGCTCATCCCTACTTAAGAGACTTAGACAAGCAGGTCGTTTGTTTCTAAACCCAAAGGGTTCACTGTGTTGTCTGGATAAGAATGGACACAAGCAGGAAAGTTGAGGTTTAATCGGTATTGGACTCGGTTTAATGCCCAGATTAATTTGTTTCCACCTTTAGGTGATTATCAACTACAGATCTATTTTTTTAAACCAAGTCTATTTTTGATACTGCACACTGAAAACAAAACCACCTGTCCCTTTCATATGAGGAAGCAAGATGAGGTGAGGGAGAAGCCCTCGGCACCATGCTCCCTCGGCCGATTTAGAAAACCTTTGGCTACAAACTTGATGAAGCTTGAGAAGCTGCAGCCCAGAGGTCAGCACTGGGCCCAGTCACCCATCCAGAGATGCTCACTGGGAGAAAAGTGAGACCAACAAACCCAACCCCGGATTCCAGACTCCCTTACCTGAGTGAATCGTCGGACTAGGCACGTCTTCCCCACTCCAGCGTTGCCAATTAAAACAATCTTGAAGAGGAAATCATAATCTTCCATACTCATTTACACGGCTGCAAGCAAACACAGGAAATCAGTGAGCAGGGCTCGGCAGAGGTCCCTGGGAACTCAGGCTGCACCAGCCCCTGCTCCGCAGAAGCAAGCGCTCTGACTCATGTGGAGAGCAGCTGAAGGCTCCCCTCTGGTGACGCTGCCAGCGAAAGAGGAACATAGGTGTTTGGCCCCAGGCGGACTTCATTCTCCCGAGGTACGTCCAGCTGCAGGAGGCAGATGACACACATCGCCCTTCCACCTGGTAACCTTTAACCCTCCAAGCTGTCGGGTTATAGGTCTTCAAGCGATAAACTGTGTGTTTTCTTTTTGTGTGGAAAGCCAGGCTAGCCGGGAGGGCAGACAAGCTGGGAGAGAGGAAAGCCGTCCAGAGATTCAGACAGCTGGTAGGCTGTGTATGAAGAAAATGATAGCTGCCAGGAGAATATATGAAAGGGAGGAAATTATAAAAGGCCCCTCACTCTCATGCAAGTCCTAGGTTCTTGGGGCTCAAACCACTGGGGGGATCATCTTGCCCTTCCCCCACTCTCCCATTTCTGTCTCCTACCAAACACACCGGTGCTAAATGACCTCTTATGGCGCCTATCTTCCAATTTCAACAAGCTGTGCTAAATCCTCTCCCGAATTTTTCTTCAAAGATCTGAGTCCCTCAAAGACCCATGCAAGCCTTTCGTTTTCTCTGAATCTCACCGGTCTCCCTCAAGAGGCTGGTAAAAAAACAAAGTAAGGACTGCTTACCATTCCTCCATGCCAGAACTTCACTTGCCATGCGTATTTATTTCATCAAATGCCTGCCTTATTCTTGAGGGAAGGGACAATGCCTTTCAGCTCTATTTCCTAGCCCTAGAACAGAGTCTCACTTAGTAAATGTCTACTCTGTAGACAGAAAAACTTAATTAATGGGCATATCGCTTAGCTGTGGGCATCTGCTTCTCTGCTGCTAAGAATATTACCATTGTGTAACTTAGAGGATCACCAAGATTAAAACCAAACACAAAACTAAAGTCTCACACAGACCTTGGTACCCACCAAGCCCATTCTTATGGAGCCAATCAATCTGAGCGCCTCTGGGTGCCATTTCGCTATCACCTGGAGGCATCTGCCCCAAGGCCAACAAGAGAAAGTGTAAATACCAACTAGGAAGTAGAGGAACAATCTCACACTCAGGAGGCAGAGGCTAGAGGAGGTTTGAATTTGAAGCCAAACTGGGCTATGTAGGGAGACTGGATCGCATACAACAAACAAACAAAAGTTAAGGAATAACTCTAGCTAACTGCTGAAGATCATTGTGTCTCAGGCAGAACAGGATGAACTGTAGTGGCATTTCACTTGTATTTTAATAAATAAAACTTGCATGAGGATCAGAGAGTAAAACAGCCCCACTGGGATTAAAGGCACGCGCCTCCCGGTTTCTATGGCAACAAGTGTGGCTACTGGGATTAAAGGTGTGTGTTACCATCCAGTGGAGGGAGGAGTTCTTAGCAGGTTGAGGGGAGGAAGCATCAGGCTTACTCGTACCAGGAAACCTAAATCCCAGCGACAAAGGATTGCAGGTGGAGAATCCCACGTGATGAACCTGCCAAGTAGGGGGATTTGTATGTGGATTTCAACAGTCCTTGAAAGATGCCTGACAACAAACAGGCAGACAGACTCACAGGGTTCTGTCTCATATCCCTGGGACTGTGGAGGAAAACCACTTCTCTGTGCACGAATCCAAGCACACAAGCAGTGACTCTACCGCCTATATGCCTTGCACTATACTTAACCTTTTTATCTATTTCCTCATTTTCAGTAGTCTATGAGGCTAATGGCAATTAATGCTGTATGTAACTTGAGCAAGCTGAGGTTGAGAGAAACCAAGGTTAGCTCCAAATTCTAACAGCTCAAGGGGCATTAGTGATCAAACAAATCCTAACTGTAAAAACCAAAGAGACCAAGGTTCAAATCCTAGTTGTTGAATTTTCTCAGCCTGTGCCTTTGGGCAAATGATTTGTTTTGCCCACTAACAAAATGGAGCTCATAAGCACCTATATCACCGAATTACGATGGCTGACAAAATCAGAAGTCTTGAGGACAGTATCTGGTCTTGGTAAAGCCCACTCCTTAAGATGGTTCACAAGTTTCCCACTGTCTGCTTTCTGTCTCTGTAGCGAGAGTCACATCTCACCACCTCCTCACAACCCCTCACAAGGTGCACTGGTTTTCCCCAGTCCCAAACACCACAGCTCTGCTTTGCTCCTCACCCCTTTCTGCAGAGACCTGCCCAGGCCCAGCTAGCTTTCACTTCTGCTTTAGAGCTCAGCTAAGCATCACATCCTTTAAAGCGTTTCTCTGACCTGAGAGGGGGCCTGGGCCCCTCCTCATTTCCACTCCCACAATGCCTTCTTCCTCTTAGACCGCATTAGGCACCATAATTTCCTTAACTATGTGTTATCTGTCCACACTCCTCCACCATCCCTCAGCATCACAGTGCGGCTTAAACACAAGAACTCACAATGTGTGCATACTGTGTCTGGCTAAACCACGGTCCTGAAATCAGCACCATCATCACCATCTTCTCCAGCATTTTCATCATCTCACCATATTAATTATTGAATCTCACAACAGTCCTATGAGGCATTGTTGACATTTTTAACTTGACAGTTAAAGGTGTGGAGGTACAAGAAAAGTTAAGTAAGAAAAATATCATGACGTATCCCCAGATTTAGTTTTCTATTCAACTGAAACTTGATAATTATATTGTCAGGGCCTCAAAAATATTCCTTTATTGGGGTAGAGAATGGGAGGGAAGGAGGGAAGGGAAACTGATTGGGATGTAAAATAAGTAAATAAATTTTAAAAATATTCTTTTATCTCCATCTACTGTTCCTGGTGAGACCTGTGCTGATATGAAATTTTTAAGACAAATATAGTATTTCTTTATGGATAATTTTTTCTCTGAAAACATTTAAGAATGTCATTTTTCTTTGATGGCCCTCAGTACGGCAATTTAATGTATTCTTAGTTTGGAAATTTTTTAATAAATAGGTTTCCAACTCATAAAAAGAAAGCACTGAGCTCCTACAGTTTATAACTGGAGGATCTGAGAGTCTAATTCCATCTCGGCTCTGTTGTCAACAGTGACTTTCACCAGGCTGGTGCACGGGAAGGGCTCCAGGAAGATGTGATGAACTGAACAGAGCGAGGTGGGCCCTTTCTATGCGGGTCTTCCCTTTTCTATCCCCTCTCTCGTTTCAGATTCAAACCTTTCCTTATCACATCGTGCTACCTAAAGCAGACTCAAGGCTAAGGTCTTGATAAATCCATGGGAGACAGTTCAAAACCTGCTGTGAAGACTGAAAAGAAAGAACCATCAGTTATCCCAGAACATGGGAGGTGAAGGCAGGAAGACTAGAAAACTCAAGGACAACCTGGTCTACACTAGGAATCCAGAGTTACATACTCTGCCTCAAAAACAGACTTAAAAAAGTGAAAAGAAACCTCAGGACAGAGCACCTGTGTGGACCAGGACTTGTCCCTTTCATGAGTCAGATGCTGGAATCGTGGGACTGGGCTGCATCCTTTTCCTGTGCATAGACACCTTGACACACTTTTATTTCTAATTTATAACAGATGTCAAAGAAACAAAACAAGAAACTGAGGGGAAAAAATGTCCAAAGGAAGGTTATCAATGCCCAAATTATACCTTTGATACAAAGGAAAGAGAGAGGACCAATTACAACCAGCCTGGGTTCACATGACCGCCACCTGAACCAAATTACAAAACAAAAGATTTTCTTTCTATAAGAAATTAACTTTAATGCTTTGTTGAATATTTCTGTGTATCTCAATTTGGGTCCAGAGAGCCACATATGTGGACTACATGTTCTTCCACCGAGCTACACTCCAACCCTGAACGTTTTGTTAAAGGAACCTCGAGGGCAAACATGGTTGGTCTCAGTACAGCTGCAGGCTTTGAGTGGTTAAGCCAGGACTCTGCACCCCAGGTTACATGCCGAGGTGATGGCTCCACTTCCAAGAACACATCTCTAGGGAAGTCCTTCTGTTTGGGCCATAAAGTAACCAGCCCAGGGGTTGCCAGTTACTGTGATGAGGAGTATCCCAGGAGGGGGGACCTCAGAAACAGATTAGCCCCACTCCAGAGTGACATTAACAATCGTACCTTTGTCTACAGAGCAAGTGTGTTGCAGGATGTGCTACTGACCAACCATATTATAAGAATTCCCATTCTGCTAACAACAGTAATAATAGCTGGCACTTGAGGCTTATTGTGTCCTGGGTCTTCTCCTCCATGTATTGACCCATAGGAACTTCACAACAACGCTATGATGTGGGTACGCTTATCACCTAAGAGCCGTTGTGACTCAAAACAGAATACCGCCACCTCCAGTCTTGTGACTGACAGAGTGGCTGTCTGAAGTTCAGCTGAATGGTTGCTATGCCCTTTGAACACAGTGGTCTAGAAAGCCCTTGCTGCTAAAGCATCAAACCCATACTGATGGTCTGCACGCTGACTCCAGGCCATCTGGAGTCATCTTCACCCCCCACCCCAGCACTCTCTCTAGGAGCTAGACTTAGATCCCCTCAAATACCACTCCTGTAACTCATTTACCATCCACCCACATAACTAAGTACCAGGCACGGGGCGGGGGCGGGGGAATAAACAGGAACGCTGAGGTGAACAAGTAAAGTCCCAAATGCTGTGATTAGCACAGTAGTTCTAAGCAAATGGGTATGCCTGTGAGAACCGAAAAGGAAAAGAAAATAGAAGAGGAAAAAGAGGAAGGAACTGTTTAAAGATATACAGGAAATGAAATTGAGTATGTTGTTAAAGGCTTTAAAAAAATCATCCAGAGTAACAGACTTGGCAACATGTGCCTTTTTTAAAGCATCCTTTAAAACCTTATGTTCACTGTTATATCTGTATAGTTTTCCCTGACCCTTTAGGACTCAGTACAACAGATAGGCTCAAAAGCCATGTCCCCTCCTCTCTGTTCTGAACCCCAGCTGTCCCCAGTACTATTGAGAGGACTTGTCTTTGCTCAAAAACTGTGTTCTTAAGACCGCTATGGTAGATCCACGTGACCCAGCACTTGAGGTGCTGAGGCAGGGGGTACACCAAGAGTTCAAGGCCAGCATAGGCTACACAGTGAGACTCTGTCTCCAAACAACTGGAAGAGGGAGAGGAAGGAATGGAGGGAGAGGGGTTAGGAAAAAGAGGGAAGGAGAGGAAGGAAAGAAGGCAAGAATGTAGGTCACACCTACTAGAACCTAGCACTGGGGGGCAGGTGTCAAGAGCCATCCTGGGATCCATAGCTTAGGGCTACCCTGAGCTACAGAATGAGCTTCGGTCTTGAAGAAGAGGAGGAGGAAGGGGAAAGAAGAAGAGGAAAGAAGAGAGGGAAGGAGGGAGGGAAGGAGGGAGGGAAGGAGGGAGGGGAAAAAGAAAAAGGAAGGAAAACTGTGTCTCAGGCTGTTTTCTCTTC
The DNA here is from genome assembly GCA_001685095.1 of Ellobius talpinus. NCBI lineage: Eukaryota > Metazoa > Chordata > Mammalia > Rodentia > Cricetidae > Ellobius > Ellobius talpinus. Next base: position 7,956 of record LOJH01028913.1, on the reverse strand, counting down.
CTAGGGCCTCCCCTTATCTGTAAGTGCAGGAGGCTGGTGAATAAGCGCCAAATCCATTTCCAAAAAGCAAGCCTCATCCAGGTAATAAAGTTGAAAGTTGTATAAAGTTTCCTAACCCAGAAAATTGAGATGATACTAAATTCCCTATCGTTGAGTTGCAGAGCAGTAAATAAAATATGGCCATGTGTCCCTCTGAATATATAATAATCAAATGTGTTTGTGTCAATTCTCCTGACAAGTGCAGACACTACAGACAAGAAGGGAAAGGAACTTATCTATAATCTCTTTCTTCTGGGCACAGCTCGTTTACATTTTTATACGCACTTTTCTAATCTTTCAATTTGCATAGCCTTATGTGTATGTTTTATTGTCAAATTGTGGATTTAAAAAGCAAAGGTAGCACAGTGTGACAGACAGGCTCTGGGACTGCTGGTATTTTCTATCCAAACTCATGGTCTGCGTGGAAATGGCCACCAGACACACTCCACACCGGCTCAGTGTCCCGGCTACTCAAGACAAGAGACAGTGTGTGCTAAGGTGGCCTTAGTGACACCATCAAGAAATATTCAGTGGTGTCATCCAACCCAGGAGCTTTAGATATCCTGACATAAGCAAGAAAAAAAGACAATAAACAACCAACATTGTTTAACCCTAGATTTACTAAACATGACATCAGCTGAGAATTCCTTCCTCACATAAACCTGTAAATATCCCCTGCCACTGGGGTACCATGAAACATTAGGATGGTCAGTGCTGTTCTATAGAATTTGAAATCAGGACTTCCAGGTAGGGTTGCCAGATAGGAGAAAAGAGAATGCAGCAGAGAGCCAGGATAGAACTTAAATTTCAATTTCAGATATTAATAAGTATGTTTTATTATTTTCACACACATAATCGAATGTATGCCTCCCAACAAATATTGTGTGAGACACAAACAAAAACTTCCTTGTGTGTGTGGTGGCAGGAATGGGCCCTGCACATACCAAGCAGAGCTACTTATGCATATAAATAATGTTTTGAATATAAGTGTGGCCCAGATGTTGTATGGGACATACTTACACCAAAAATGTTGTTTATCTGAAACTCAAAAGTAACCGAGTATCCTTTATTTTACTACCCAGGAGAGTGTGAATGGTCAGGGCATGCTAGAAACAAGCCTGTAGGTACAACACGCCCACCCAGAAGCTGTGGGAGAGATGAACAGGGCATGACAGACAAGAAATCTCTGGCAGATCCAAAAGGACCAAATACTGAATAATGAAGGCAACCAATAGAATTCCAAGATAGTATTACTAGGTTGGAGTTCTTCAGAATCAGGATGAGATTCTAGCAGAGATCAAACTGGTTACCCAGCTCTGCAGGTAAGGCCATCTCTCAACAGCCCCTGAGCAGTGAGAATGCTCTTCCAACCCCAGCCCTCCAATGTCGGTCTGGTGAAGGCTGTGTAGGTTCATCACCCTGCTGCCCTTAGGGACAAGGATGGACAGTGTTTCAACAACTCCCTTTGAACCTGCTACTGTGTCCAATGAGTATATATTAAACTGAAAGCTTTTGATCCATCTTTCCCTCCAACAAGGGTCTGTCCCAGGGAGCTCATTATTGCTTAATTACAAGGATGCAATTACTAACCATTACTATAATCAGTGCTGCAATCTCGCTTGCTTTACATCAGATGCTAATTTCATATTATTGCAAGTTAATGATTCTCCTCGGCCATCAATGTCACACGCCCACCTGGGCTGGGTTACTCCTCTTGCATCAGGATATAAATCCCAATATTTTGTTACATAGCTCTTTACAGGCTATAAATATCTCAACATGTGATCTAATAGGGCCCTCTGACAACTTCATGATCTAGACTGCATCATTCATCAGGTTAGGAAACCAGAGGTTAGATAATGGTGTGACTCACTTTGAGTCACACCAGTGAGTCACAAGGTAACTACTTCAGCCCTGGAGACTTTGTTTTGCCAAATACAATATGTTTTCTCGGGTTTCTGGGAATTTAGATCATGATCTTCACGTACTGTGTCAGGAGCGGGGCTAAATTTTTCCATGTAGAATTTTATCTTTTCAGCAGCCCATTAGATAGGTATTGCTATTCCCATATGAAGATAGGAAACTGAAGCTTCTAGAGGTTAATCTGCTAAAAATCAAAGAGATGAGAGAAGGCCCAGTGGTTAAGATTACTTTCTGCTCTTCAAGAGAACAAAGGTAGGTTCTCAGAATCTACCTGCTGGGGTGGCAGGTCAGGGGGAGCCTGGACACAGAGGCACAGAACACACAATCACCTATAATTCCAGCTCCAGGGATCCAATGCCCACTTCCAGTCTCTGCAGGCACCTGCACATACCTGGCATACCTTCACACACACACACACACACACACACATTTTTAACATCTTAAAATCATATAGTTAATGAGTAAAAGGGCACCTACATTCATTCAATCCAGGTCTTAGCTGTGTGTGGTGGTGCATTCTGGTTCCAGCACTCTAGGGGCTAGACAGACAGTTACAAGTCTGGGGCCAGGCTGGTTACATATTATATTTGTGACAGTGTAACCAACAAAAAGTCCATTTGCACAGAAATGGTTATACAGTGCACAGCAACCAGACATTAATGAACCACACAGCTTCAGTCATCTTTCGGTAAAATTTATTAAATTAAGCAAGGGGAAGAAGTGGGAATAGTAATGAAAAGGGGACAGGGGATATAGTCCTACATCTGTAAATGCCATAAAAACATTTCTGGAATGCTATGAAACAAACTGGCAACAGCAGTTGGCCCTGGAGAGGCTATGAGAGTTAGCTTTCTCTAGACAAGAACATAACCGCCAACTCTCAAATTATATCCTCTTCTCTTCCATGAAGGCTCCAGAGACACAAGGAGAGCGAGACAGCTTTTCTCATACATTGAGAGATGATCCTTTAAAGTAACTGCTTGGAGGCTGGGGCTTTAGCTCAGTTGGTGGAGTACTTGCCTACATTCAGGAAGTCCTGGGTTCAATCCCTGCCATGGCTAATTTTGGTTGTCATCCTGACTGCACGGAATCAACTAAAATACAAGGTGTTGAGCACCCATGTGAAGGATTTTTTTGATGAGATTATTGGAAGCAGGAAGACTCACCCTAATGTCGACAGCACCTTCCGGTGGCAGCTCAGTTAAGAGGACATGAAAGAATCTTGCTTTGTGTCTACTTTTATCCTCACTCTCACTGACAAGTTCACCTATCCTGCTGGCAAGACACTTCACTGTTATTAGAACACACTGCTTAAGACTCCAACATCACTGAAAACCAGCAGCTCTTCAGGAATCTTCCAGGCCTTCAGTGCCAGACTGGTACTGCTGATACATCCAGCTACTGGATTAAGCAACTACCAGACTCTCGGGAATCTACCAGTTCAGCCATTGTTGGACTACCTGGATCACATCCTGTCAGCCAGTCTAATAAATCCCCTTTTGGCACACACTGATAAGGTTAGAGAGGTGTCTCAGTGGTTAAAAGCACTGGATGCTCTTCAGGAAGACACTAGTTCAACTCCCAGCATCCACATGGTGTCTCACAACCATCCATAACTCCAGGAGAGCCAACACCGTGTTTTAGCTTCCAAGAGCACTGGGCACACATATGTACTGCTCCTTTGCAGAACCTTGGCTAATATAGTCCCCCAAACTGCATAAAACTTGTAACCGCAACACTTAAGAGGTGGAAGCAGGAGTATCAGAAGTTCAAGATCATCCTCAGCTGGGGAGAGAGTCAGCTGGGGACACATGATTAACTTTTACCAAAAGTGGGGCAGGAATATCAAGGTGGCTCAGCTTGTCACCATGTTGGATGCCTAGAGTTTGCCCCACGTGGTAAAAGGAGAAAACAAACCTACAAGCTGCCTCTGGTATCCACAAGCATGCCACGGCATGCACACACATACAAATGCATGACAACAATTTGAAAAACAACCTGAGAAACAGTTTGGTAAGAATACTTCTTGTACAAGCATGAGGACCCAAGTTCATACACCAACACATGTGTAAAAAGACAGACCTGCCACATGTGCCTGAAACCATGGCATTGTGGCGGGAGAGACAGGAGGCTTACTGGCCACCAGACTAGCTGCCAGTACAGTGAGAGACTGTCTCAGAGGAAAGTGCTGGTGGCCCCATGTCTCTCTCTAACATCCACACATGCAAACATGGGCATGAGAATATGCACACCATAAACCCACAACTCCTTTCTTTGTCTGCCCTGCTCTCTCCCTTCCTGTGACCAGGCTGTAAGGAGGAAATAAATGTCCACCTCACCTCTGGAGCTGCCCTTTCCAGCGCATGGGGCACATCACAGCTGTCTCTGTTAAACTGTTAAACCTTGCTGAAGGACAGCAGCCTCTAAATGAAAGATTTGGATTTTTTTTTAGACTAACATCTCTCGAAAGCAAGCCTCTACTCTCTGAAAGCCAAAGCCAGGATCAAACACGATTTTTGACACTAATAAAGGCAAAGCTCTCACGCGTTTGTATGGTTTAGAAATTAATCTGGCTACACTCTGCCAAGGCATCTTCACCAAGAAGCAGGAGGAACCAGTCATTCCTCTCCACTTTCTAAAGACAGCACTGGGCAGCAAGGAGTGACTCTCCTCGGGCCAGGCTACACCTAAGTGATGTTATAATAGTCCCCTGACTCTAAACCAGAGTTGCTGCCCTACCAATAAGATCTCCAAATATAAGTCCTTACCAGGCAAGGCCAGGGCAGCTGGCTGCTGTGGATCCGTGCTATGGATCTGAAGTGGAATGAGTTCTAATGTAGACCTCAGAATACAGGACGGGGGATGTAGCTCAGAAGACAGAGTGCTTACCTAACACACACCAAAGAAAACCTGGGTTCGATACCCAATAGCACATTAAACCGGGCCTGGTGGCAATCACATTGGTAAACCTAGGACTTAAGAGATGAAGACAGAAGAATCAGAAGTTCAAAAGCAGTCTCTTATATATAGCAAATTTGAGGCCAGCATAGCTTATATGGAGATCCTGTCTTTAAAAAAAGAAAAAAAAAATTAAAGCCTAATAAAAATGAAAATACAGCTGGCCTAAGGTCTCCACAACAAATTTTCAAAAATCCAGACAAAATATCTTCTTCACATGCTGTATTTTATACTCTTATTTCTTAGAAACAGGAAGTAGATTTGAAATCAAACAGGTAAGAAAGGTAAAAATTACTCCACAAAATTGCATTTGATTGGCATTAAAGCCAGCAAACCTCTGACTGCTTCTCAGTGCTCCTTCCCCTGCGCTGTGACTGACTGGAGGGGCACCACACTGGGACTCCATTTTCCACCAAGAGGTGAAGCGGGGAGCACTGGGCAGAGCCAGAGTCCTTGAGCCCACAAGTGGCTAACTCAGGCAGAACTCTTTTGTTTCGTGCCATCTGGGGGCAGGTGCTTGAGGAGGTTTTTTCATACACCTGCAAATCCTAGCATTTTGTTTTCCAGGGAAGAGAGAGAAACAGCCCTCCTGCTCATTAATCCTCGCTGAGGTGGGAGCTTCTGTCTGCAAAACACATTTGCTGCACAGCTCTAAAAAAGGTCCTTACAGCCCCAGCTTGCTGCTTCGGGCGTCTGCACAGGCAGGCTCCCTCCTGTCCTCCATTCTCAAACACAACACTATTGCCAAGGTCTGGGGTTGGCCCCACAGGCCTCGAGGCCTGCCTCTAATCTTTTCTCTGCAGAAGCCTCCCTGGGCCCGGCTGGACAGAAAGGGCATCCTTATCTACCTCTTCAGTCTCCCACCCCACCGCCCATCTCCCACTGCCACACCCTCTCCTCCCACCCACATCCACCCCCACCTCTGCACAGCTAATGTACAGTGCAGCTGGTCGGTCAGCCTTAGGTCAGAGCTGGTCTCCAGAATGGGTTCAAGCACTTCCCTTAGTGTTCCTACATCTCAGAGGTCAGAGACCCACCAAAGACAGATGTGTCTCTTCCCTGCTGGAAGATTGCACATCAGGCTGACCCCTGTTCTCAGCTATTTCGATCCCCTTTCCACTGGATGCAGGAGCAGCATTAAAAAAGAAGCGCCTCCATGCTCTGGGAGACAAATGGATGAGGACAAACACGGGGATTCCAAGTCTGTCTCTCAAGCACAACTATTTGCCCAGCGCCTAGATGCTTTATACACTGGCCCATTCCATCTGCAGAACAGTCCTCTCGGGAAGGACTTATTAAACACCATCACTATCAATAAATTTAATAGCTGGAGTGGATAAAGAAAATATAACGCATGCACAATGCATAAGTTTTAGTTCACCATGCAGAAGAATAAAAAGTATGACATTTGCAGGAAAAAATGAAGAGAACTGGAGGTGATCGATCATGTTAGGCAAAATAAGCCAGACTCAGACAAATACTGCATGCTTCCTCTCATGTGCAGAACCTGCATTACACGTGTATACACATATGTACACACATGTGACCTGCGAGCATGAGGGGGACTGTTTAGGATGTAGAAGAAGGCTAGTGGGGGGGGACAGAAGAGGATAACAGGAGTGAATATGGTCCAATAAATGAAGTGGCCAACAAAATGTCATTGTCAAACCCACCACTTCATACAATAAACATATACTAACTTTTTTTCTATTATTTTGTGTAAGAGAGAGACAGGGAATGCACAGGTGGGCATCAGACACAGCACGTGTGTGGGTCAGAGGACAGCTCTTGGGAGTCAGTTCTTGCCTTCCACCACTGAGACAGGCTTCCCTCTTGTTTCTGCATACTGTACTGCATACTTCCGGCTCTCTAGCTGAAGAGCTTTAGGGCATTCCCATCTCTACCTCCCAGCTTTCCACAGGAGTACTGGGATCATACATTCAAACCACATCTGGCTTTTCACGCAGGTTCCAGGGAACAAAGGCAGGTTGTCAGGCTTGCCACGATAGCACTTTTACCCACAAAGCCATCTCCCTGGTACTGTAGGAAAATAAATTAGGTGTCTACATCTGTAGAGCACTTCTAGATTGCTAAGTGCTTTTTTGTGCATTAATTTATGTGTATCCTGGCAAATTCCTGTGGAAGAGATGGGGTACAAATTCTCCCCTACCCCCCACACACAGAGAGAGAGAGAGAGAGAGAGAGAGAGAGAGAGAGAAGAGCTTGCCCTAAGCCATATGTCACCTGCAGATTTTCTGTCAGAAATCTATCTTGAACACCCCATCTGCTCCACCCTTGTCCCTCCTACACCATTGTGGCTCAGGCCTTCAATAGCTCACCTGCAGCAGTCTACAATAGACTTCTAGCCCGTCTCCCTACTGCCTGTCTACCAAGTATTTTTGCTCCAAGAACCTACTAATTCTCAGCCTTACAGACAGGTTGAGTTTAAATTCCTTAGGTGAATGTAAGAAGACTCTTAAAGACTCACCCACACGTTCATCTCTCCAATCCCCACAGAACTCAAGCCACCATCACACAGGTTTGCCTCAAATCGCGTGCGCCTTTCCCCTGCTTAGCCCAGACTTCCTCTTGCTGAAGAGCTCCTTCATCTTCCCAGATGAAGCTCCCAAGTCCTGTGGATGCCACGTCTCTTTCTCCGCCTCCCCTAGCCATTGTAAGACAGAGCCCTGTCACCTAGCACACTGGAAATAGCATCCATTGTCCTTAAACTCCGAATTTCTCAAACTAGAATTCAGTTCGGGAAATAAGCTCAACTCAGAAGTACCTTTCCAGGAATTCTAGACTTCAAGACATCGAGTTAATCAAGAAGCCCAGCAAAGAGCTGCAAGACACAGTCACAGGTCTGTGTGAAAGACAGTGACGGATAACAGTCACCAAGAGATGAAATCTGAGGAAAATCCCGAGTAAAACAAATAAATAAATTCTAGGAATCTTACCCCAGTGTAACATGAACCCCGGCTGGTTGGGGTTTCTGTCCCGCCCAGTACCCCACAGCTGGCATGTCCCAAAGAAAAT
>LOJH01028911.1:6113-16643 GCA_001685095.1 Ellobius talpinus | reverse complement strand
TGGATCAGTATGTGATGTCATGATTTAAGGTGAAGGACCCTGAAACATATATCACCAATTGAATTAAGCATGAGAAGTATCAGGGATAATTTAAAATAGGCAACACCATATCTCTGAATGAAACTCTAAACAATGCAAGTTGTTGAACCACATACCATCATTTTTCTTCCTTAGAAGCTCTTCAGAGTTTTCTGGTGGTCACTATTATTGTCATAACAGATACAAGACCCTAAGTAGTAAAAACTTAAGAAAAAGAACTTGTGCGGGAGAGGGCGGAGGACACTGAACATGGGGGAAATTTTATACACGACATCAATTAATTGTGTGATTTGATGGCACTTCAAATATCTGACCTGTTTTGGTAGCAAAACACCAGGGATTGGAGCCAGTGAAGCCAGGGCTGAGTTGTGAGCAGAGCTGACAGGTAGGGCACTATCTTTGGAACAAAGGATCTTCTGGTGTGTGATGGAAATCACCTGAGAGAACAAAGTCTCTGGGTTTCTCTACGTGGTTCTTTCAGCGTGTTTAACTGACGTGGAAAGATCCATCTTGAACGTGAGCAAGAGCATCCTTAGCTTCCTGGGCTGATAAAGGGGAGGAAGCAAACGGCTCTGGGATAGAGGACCGTGCTTTGAGAACAATAGGCCAACACTGAAAATGAAAATCCATCTGAAAGTAGAAGTCTATACGGAGAAGGCTGATGGAAAGATTCAGACAGGAAGCGACTGCCACAGACATTCTCTCAGGTTCAGCCATCATGACACACAGAGGCTAGCACAGTGGTGACTGTGGTCAGAGAATATCAAGGGCTGGCAGCAGAGCTTAGCAGCGTTGTCCGTTTGGTGCTGGTTTGGACACACAAATGCAATAGTTGCTGGGTGGTGGTGGTGGTTGCCAGGAGTCAAAGAGATGACATCTCCCAACCTCAGACAGAACTAGCCTCTCTTAACCTCAGATGTCCAAGCCCCACAACTGTGAGGCAGAAAATATCTGTTAGGGACACTCCCAGTTTGAGGAAGTTGTTTAAAGCGGCTTTAACATACTGATACCTGCAAGGCGCTTGCCTGTGGAGTCAAGACTGCAACCTCCTTGGCATGAACTGAACATTGTTTCCCTTACCATGCCTCCTGCATTGCCTAAAGGCCAAGGAGGGCTTGGCTGTCACCAAGGGGGTTCATGTCTACAAAGTCTTTCTTTTATGTTTTTGTTTGTTTGTTTGTTGTTAGTGTGTGTGCACATGTGCCACAGTGCACACAGAGTCAGAAGACAACTTTCAGGAGCTGGCGTTTGCCTTGAAGCCAGGGAGTCTCCTGTTTCTGCTGCTGCACTGTGTTCTGGCCCACAAGCCTCTGGCTGGCTCTCCTGTCTCGACCTCCTAGCCGGCTGTAGAGATCACAGGTGAGCGCCATCCACCACATGTGCTTTCCTGTGGGCTCCAGGGACAGAGTTCAGGTCCTGCGTATCCGACACTTCCACCCTCTGGCCATCTCACCCGTCCAGGACTTGACTCTTTAGTCACATTTTACCCAAACATTCAAAGTGTGGAGTTGTATTTGTGTGTATATATTTTAAGGAATGTTTTGACAGAAAAAAGAATGGAATTGCCTTGTTTTCATGCTTGAAACATGCTTAGAAGATCACAGTATTAACCACAAGGTTTCCCAGCGACTTTTAGGCCAAAACCAATAAAATTTGACCTGAACTGACTGACCTAACTCTTCTTACAAGATAGAGACCTGGCTTTGCTCACCATTGTGCTGTTTAATAGATCACTATTGCATGCCAGAGGATGCGAAGGAAGACATAATCACCCAGCCAAGGGTTCAGAGCAATTCACATAGATGACATCACAGCACATGTCCTCTCTACCTACAGCTTTTGCCCTGGCCTAGGTGTGTTGTTTTTTGTTGTTCTGTTTCTTGTTTTGTTCTCTTGGTTTATTTTAACCTTCTCTGGAAAACTAAAATTATATTTTAAGTCACATCACTAGGCATTCGTACATCTCCAGCTCCCAATTGGAAACCAAGGATCATCACGCACTTTAGCTGATCCCGTTCAGCCCTGAGATACATAGAATGAAATGACAAAAGAGCCATTTGCTCAGGGGTGTTAATTATATGATGACCCTCCCACCGGGAATGGAGATGCTCGCAGAGAATTGCAGCCTCTCCAAGATGCACAGGGAAGTACAAACTGGGGGGAGGGGTGCCCGCTCCCAGCTCCCAGCTCCCAGCTCTACTCCTGAGCCCGCTTCGCTTTCTCATTTCCTCTTAGTCAAAGTTTAAATTATCATTGTGGGCATCTAATTAGCTTCATTTGTCCCTCGTTTATTTATAGTCTTGCTGCTGGCCACTCAAAAGGCAAGTCACCCTTGTAGTAACAGCATAATTACATCGGTACATACATTGTATTTGTCCAACACTTAGACAGGAGAAGAATATGATGATTTCAATGGCTTGAGGATGTACTTTTAAGGAACCACAAACACACATGCCCACACACTGCAGTGTGATATGTAGCAGGCCGTGCAGTTGCCATCGCTGGTTTCCAGGGCTTCACGGAGTCCCTCTCATTCCCAACACTGTAAATAGACACGAAGACCAAAGCGTTGCTGTTTAACAAGATGGCTGGTCCTCCAAAGATTTCAGGATTTCTGAAGATGCACTTTGCAGTTGTCCCTCTGAGACAAACGACTTTCTTATATCTCTGCTTCTTTTAGGAACACTGTGGTACACAAGCTGAGAACCTGGGATTCATTTATTAATGCCACCCACTTCTCCCTATTGAGGTATGCAGTTTGGGTCCCACAGCCTGTGGGAAAGTTGGAAACTCATTCTGCTAAGTCAGTGGTTCTCAATCTTCCTAATGCTGTGACCCTTTAATACAGTTCCTCATGTTGTGGTGACCCCCAACCATAACAGTATTTTGTTGCTACTTCATAGCTGTCATTTTCTACTGTTATTAATCATAATGTAAATATCTGCTATGCAGGATATCTGCTATGTGACCCCTATGAAAGGGTTGTTCGACCCCCAAAGGGGTCGTGACCCACAGGTTGGGAACTGTTGTGCTAAGTGCATCCGCCCAAGTCATGACAGCAGGATGCTGAAGTCCTATGAGTCCCTAGATCTCAGATGCCCCCCACTCAGCCCCTCCTCCGGCCTCACTCTGTCCTTGGCTTGCTAAGGAGAGACTGCATTTTGTCTCTGAGGAATGAAGAGGGGCACGGGACCCCGGGCCTCGTTTCTGTAAGAAGGACACTTCATTAGCAAATGCCTTTTTTTTTAAATTAGCCTTCCTTGCCGATGATAAAGTCAGTCTCATTAGAACAAATGAGTTAAAAGGCAACAAACAAAGATAGTTTGCTTGAAAAACAAGGCCCAGAACAGAATTATTTTCTATGCTCAGCCGTCCCTGGACACTCAGTAAACACGCATGCAGTTAGGGAAAGAAAGAAAGAATCTGTAATAAATGAATGGCCTGGCCTCAAGGTCAGTGGCTGGGGTTATGGGGACAGAGTAATGAAGACTCCAGGACACAGAGCGAGTCCCATCTCATTGAGGGAGTTCTTAGTAACAAACTGTCCTTGTCTGAAGGCACTGGGATTTGATCTGTTTGATTGCCACTGCAGCCTAGTGTAGCTTTACCCTACTCAAATAGAATTTAATAAAAGACAGGCTTGGTATTCAGCTTCAGGTTGTTGACATTTTATTCCCAGATCATCTTAATGTTGACATTTAATCACATCCCAGAATCTTATATAAGCAACATTGTATATGGCAATATGGCTAGGTAACATGTAAAGCAATAAAGGAATGAATAAAATCTCAGCCTGGATTTCAATGTGGCTCACAGTAAATTTGAATATTTTATTATTTGGACCCATATATTTTCTTCTTGCTGAAAATATACCCTTGCTACCAGAATTCTCAAGAAGACACCCCAAGAGAAAATGAGTGACACTGGGGCCTGAGCCCTACTTGCCAGGGGGCTGGTGTGACATTCACCATGGGGAGGCACATAGTCAGTCTGCTCTTCCTCCCAGTTCCTCTGAATCTAGAGGTGACACTTGAATCACTGCACTGGCCTTTCGTCCCCATTTTCTGACCCTTTATCTGAAGAGCGATATCTCATAGGGAGCGATGGCCACCAATGACTTATCTTCTACGGCTGGGAGAAGATGAGTTACCGGAATACCGTAGACAGCTGGCATCAGACTTCTTCCCCTTCCTGGAAGGACGAGTGAGAGGCAGCAAGCTGGGTGAAATGTCTGATTCCGAGTCCAGTTTATCCTCCTGCGATGCACGGGAGCAGATGGCAGAAGGGACAAGCAGAGGTGGCAAGGCCATCCAGGGACTGCCCTCTGGTGAGCAGCAGAGCTGACCTTCTGGAATCCATCTGTCTGGTTGTCATGTCTGCTCTACAGTTGGCTCACAGTTCTAGAGGGAAAGAATGTTATTATAGACCCCTCGGAAGCTTATCACAGTGTCTCCCACTGAGTGGGCACATGGGCCCATATGGCAAAACACTGGCTGCTTGGCATTAGGAGGGTCTGTCCTGTGTCCAGGCCTGTGGTCACATGCTTTCCTGTGGCTCCTGCTGGTACCAGCTGCTTTCTGGCTGGGGGGAGCCTGTAAGGGGCTGAGCCTCTCTGGTAAAACTGCAAAGAGCAGCTAGGTGGTTGGAAGGAATAGGGAATATGTATGTCCATATGTACATGTCATGTTGGGTACATTGTGTGTGCATGCGTGTCTGCCACGTGTGTATGTTCTGCATACATTGCGCTTGTACATGTGTATATTCACATATACTGTGTGTGCACATTTGCATATTGCTCATGTGTATGTGTTGCGTGTGTTCAATGAGCATATGTGCATATGTGGCGTATATTGCATATGTGTGCCCATGCATGCATCTGTGCATGCACCTGCAGTATGCCCATGCATGCATCTGTGCATGCACCTGCAGTATGGAAGTTGGCATGATGCCATGGTGGCCCAGAGATGAGGGAAATTCCCTGCTTCCATAGAAAGATTTGCTAGTGACTCTCTTGGGGTCCCAGAATTAGACCTGGAACGTCATTAGATGTGGCTGCAGCCACACTCACTAACAGAGGAAGAAAATGGCCCCTCCCAATTTTCATAACCTTACCACTTAACATCTGAGAGCTTGTTTTGCAAAGTTTAGTTTAGGAAGGAAAAGAAAAGATGTCTATTTCCCGCAAATCTACATCTTCTTAAAGGGCTGCTCACGGACCACACCATAAACAAGTTTTTTACTTCTTAAAACTTTAAATTTTGAGATGCTAGGGGCCAAAGTCAGGGCCTTGTCCATGCTAGGCAGATGTCTATGGCTGAACTGCATCTCTCGGTCTTGGGTTGTCTGTTAGTCTTGCTATGTACCACAGGCCTGCATTGCGTTCTCAGTCTTCCTGTATCTACCCCTGGAGTGCTGAGATCACAATCACATGTGTGTTACCCCATCTGGCTTAGCAACGTTTTTTATTTCATGAAATTTAGAAAGTCAAGTAAGCACATGCTAGATGCTTGCACATAATGCCGGCACCCACAGCGTGTCCCTCTCAGTGACTCTGCAGCGTCCTTACTGTCCTGACATATGGAGCTAATTAAGGAGCATGAGTGACTGGGACAGAACCATCCCAGGCTCTAGCCTCCAACGCCTTCCTGGTGTGTTTATCTCAGTGCTTTTATGAACAGAGGCAGCAACTCCCAATGAAAAGCCAGAACTTAACCTAATCAATCAAAATCAATTTTACCCAAATGATCTTACGAGATGCACCGACGTGGTTTGAAACACCAAAATTAGACATCAAGCTGATAGCCTCCCTTCAGAGAATATCAGCCCAAGCCTCCCATCCCCAGAGATAATCAGGCACATCTCTACCCGCTGCCAGCTAGAGCCCCCAAGTCACCCCGCAACGTCAGCTTGTCAGACGTCTGGCGCTGCCCTGCGTCTGTGTGAATTCTTGAATGACAGCCTCCTGCATGTTCATCTTTGTCACAGCTGCTACAAACTCAGCAGCAAGGTCTGCACCACGTGACTGGGGCTGCTCCAATGCCCAAGGGAAGCGGCACTCAGAGCAAGCGAGTGCTTGATTGCTAAGCAGACAGTCTGGGTGATATTTCTGGGCAGAGAGATCAGTGTTCAACTAGGATGTCCCCAACAGGGTTCCAGCTAAAGGCCTCACTCACTGTGTCGCTGTGACAGCGTCCTGTAGTCATCGGAGTGCAGCGCTCAGTGGTTTCTGCCACTGTGGTTTTACCTTAGCTGGAAAGCCGCAACAATTCCCTTGCCACACAAAAAAAGAACCCTCAACTACAGCTCTGAATCGGGCGGTTTGGGGGAGGTGTGTAGTCAGTGGGAAGCACGAGACACACTTTGCTGCTCTTTGTTCCATGGAACAAATGTTGCCTTCTAGGGAGATGATTGGGGACCTGGAAAGGCCAGCTGGCCTTCTTCCACCTGGACGCTCACATCCAATCATGCTTAGAGAATCAAAGTTCACTCTCCAATCAGAATCCTGTATATAAAGCTCAGGAGATTCAGATCCAAGACCACAGACTTAAGTCCCCGTGCCTCCGTGTCCCTGCCTCTAAAACAGGATGCTGGTGGTGACCCAAGTCCACAAAGATGAACGATATTGATAGAGGCATCCTTCCCTTGCCTCACAGTTCTCGCCGTGCCTGACACATGATAACTCACCAAGCAACATCAGCTATTGTTATAACTAGTAACACACAAACGTAGTCCACACCAAAATATCCCATAGACCTTGACTTTTTCCAGAATTATCTTGAGTACTCTTTGGGCCAAATAAATATTGGTGAGGTAATTTCCAATACATGAAGATACATTTTGTCTGTAAAACAAGAATTTTCTGTACATCCTTCTTTTATGTATGTTTGAGATTTTCCTCTGTAAATGCAGCCAGTTGAGTTGGGGAGTTAGAGATACTGTAGACTGGAGTTTGGGTACTGTAGACTAGATGCCTGGATTCGGACCCTCCTTCCCATCACCAACCTGGTGACTTTCTAGCCCACAGTTATTAGACACACTAACTCTGAATTTCTCTACTGCTCTGAAGGGGTATGGCACACTGCATTATCTCAGACATTCTTCCCCAAATAAAGTTTCCATTTAATAAAATTTAAAACCGTGCCTTAGCGAATTCATCTGCCATGCTTCCTCCCCTATTTCCAAACCTTGGGAGACACAGGACACTCCACAGTTGTGTGTAGAGTAAACTAGTAGATAAATGGATTAGCCCCAGGAAAGTCAGCTCCAATTGATCCTTTTCCTTAGGAAGTTACTTTGCTGGTTGGATACTTCACCAAAAGTCAATAATTCTGCCTGTTCTGTTGTATTGTCCATACATCAAGTTTGTGTATCAATAATATGAAGGCTTCCTTGAGATTACAACAGATATAATAAAATGCACCTCAGCCATATTTTGTAGTTCACGTAAGTATTAAATGAAGTTCAATGTTTTAGTGTCTTTGCGTTTTCCAAAAGAAAAAATAAAGTTGAGAGGCACTAATTAAGCAATGCTTTTTAGAAACTGATGTGTGTGTTCCTGTAAGAATGGTCAGTTAGCTTTCATCAGTGCAGCCAAAAATACCTGCAAGAACAACTTAAGAAGGCAAGGACTTATTTTTGGGTCACAGTTATGGAAGTGTCAGTCCATCTATCATACTGGAGAACACACGGTGGAACAGAAGAGTTCATAGGCTAGCCACGCAGGAGGACACTGGGGAACACGTGGTGGAACAGAAGAGTTCATAGGGTAGCCACGCAGGAGGACACTGGGGAACACGTGGTGGAACAGAAGAGTTCATAGGGTAGCCACGCAGGAGGACACTGGGGAACACACGGTGGAACAGAAGAGTTCATAGGGTAGCCACGCAGGAGGACACTGGGGAACACACGGTGGAACAGAAGAGTTCATAGGGTAGCCACACAGGAGGACACTGGGGAACACGTGGTGGAACAGAAGAGTTCATAGGGTAGTCACACGGAGGACACTGAGGACGCTTGCTCCATACAGGCTTCCTCCTTTACCCTTCATATTCCATCAGCCTTCCCAGCCTGATCCAGGGGAGGGTACCACCTACAGCAGTACGGGTCTCCCTAGCTCAGGCACTCCTCTGTACAGTTTCCCTCACAGACACACCCAGCGGGGCACCCTACAGCTGTCCAGGTGTTGTAGATCTGCTGACAGCTGTAGTGAACCATGGGGTTTATGTTTGTTGTCTTATTTTCTTTCTTTCTTTGCTTATTTATTTATTTGTTCCTTGTAATTTTCAAAACAGCCATTGTGGCAGTGACAGGACACTTCAAATTTCATGCTTTCTTCCCAATGCCTCCCCTACATAAGTTCAGCTATTCAGCTTCTCTGTCCAGCTAGTGAGAATCAAATCCCTGCTATGAATCTTCTGGAGAAATCCATCCACTGAGCATCTTGAGGGACCATCTCAAAGAAGTGGCACTGTTGTGCAAATCCAAGATCTGAGACTTTTATGTGACACTCTCTTGGTCTTACACCTGGGCACTGGATTGTGAGCCACATTCTGTGCAGCAGGAAGCCCGCCACAATCCCAGTGCCACTGATCTGCCTCAGCTTCCACAGCCACAAGCCAATAGCCACCTCCTGTAATCCCTGTGCCGAATCCGAACACACTAAGACACTCGGCAGACACCTGTAGAATCCTCCGAATGTGCCAAGACACATCGGTGTGGGGGGCGGCTATCTAACAGTGTGACCTCTACATCCTAGGCTCCCTCCACTCTCGAATCTGGTCCTTACACGCCGTATGCAGTGAGGGGAACCTGTTTCTTTTGGGGGAGCAGCTGCAGGCTGACGATGGCAATGAAGAGGCACTACTGGGACTTTCTGTCATCAGCTGGATTTCACATATTCTATCAAACTGTATTTATATGTACCCAGTCATGCTAATTTGGGGACACATTTTCTCATTTAAGTAAATCAACTCTCACAAAATGAGAAATCATTCTAAAGAAAGCCTTCAAAATACCAATGACTTTCTTCACAGAAATAGGTGGGGAGAAATGATCCTAAAATTTACAGGGAACCACAAAAGACCCTCTAGTGGTCACAATGCTGACTTCAAAACGTGCCTAAAACTGTGTAACAACCACTGACGTGTGACAGAGGTGTGAAGGATGGCACACGGGCTCCTGGAACAGCAGAGAACTCAGGAGTTCTGTTCAAGCACAGCAAACTGATTCCCGATGAACACACAAAAAACTCAGACAGTGGAGAAGAGACTGTCTGTTTAGTAAATGGTGCTAGCAAAAATGGGTACACACATGCCAAAGTGTGAAGTCATGTGCCAACCTCCCACCACACACACGTCAACTCAAAAATACCAAAGACCAGAACCAAAGTCCTGACGCCATGGAGTCACTAAAAGACAACAGAGGTAAAGGCTTGAAAACATTCAAGTGACTAAGGAGTTCTTTTCTGTGTGTGGGGGGAGTGCGGTGGAATCAAAAAGGCACAGGCTAATTTTTTAATTTAAAAAAAGTGAATGAAATTACACCAAATATTAGCTTTTAGAAAGCAAAAGAATCGGTCAAGAGAGCCAAGAGATATCCTGCAGAGTGGGTAAGGCATTTGTAAGTCATTCCTCTGAAGATGGATTTCTCTACATAATAAAGGATTCAAAAAAATGAGAATAATCAGTTTGAAAAAATGGGCTAATGATCTGAATACACACACATCTCAAAGAAGACATACAAATGGCAACAGATATATTTTAAGTGTTCAAAACTGCTAATTGTCAGCGAGATTCAAGTAAAACTGTAATAAGGGAAGATGTGACCACAGTTAGAGCACTAGGAAGATAAAAAGCAGCAAACTCTGAGGAGGAGAAAGGGGGCTCCTTGCAGTGCTGGTGAGAGCGCAGTTACTGTGAGCAAGGCTGGTGAAAGGTTCCAGGGGCTCCAGACGTGGCTCAGCAGTGAAGAGCGCTGGCTGCTCTTACAGAGGCCTCACGTTCAGTTCCCAGCTCCTAACTGCCTAGAGCTCTAGTTCCATCAGGGGATCTGATGCTGTCTTCTGGCTTTCATGGGCACCAGGCACACATGTGGTGCACATAAACATAAATAAAAATCAATTAACTAACTAACATTAAGAGTGGGGACTGGAGACATGGTCCAGTGGCTAACCGCATACACGTCTTTGCACAGGATCCAAGTTCAGTTCCCAGCACCCATGATGGGTGGTCATAAACCCTGTAACTCCAGTTCCAATAGAATCTGATAGCCCTGGGCTTCACATGCACATGTATTCATGTAGTGATATTTTGTTTATTTTTCCTTTTCTCATTTATTATTGTTTTTATTGAGCTATATATTTTTCTCCACTCCCCTCCCTTCCTCTCCCCTCCCCTTCTACCCTCTCCCATAGTCCCCATGCTCCCAATTTACTCAGGAGATCTTGTCTTTTTCTACTTCCCATGTAGATTAGATCCACGTATGTCTCTCTTA
>LOJH01028908.1:3067-17598 GCA_001685095.1 Ellobius talpinus | reverse complement strand
TTCTGACAAATAGAGAAACTAATATTCCATATTTACTGAAAATGTTATGAAAGAAATTCTTCAAGAAGCTGTGTTTAAAGGCCAATCAACTGATAAAAATATCAACGAATATCAAGGGTTTAAAATGTTGCAGTTTCTGGACCTAATTTGCAGTTTATCTTAGGTCATCATTAGCCTAACAATTGCCATTCTTTGTTCACCATTGTGTCATAGCTAACATTTTGATTGACAGATAAGAAACCTTTGGAACATATTAACTTTAACTCCTACAAGCCTATCTGTCATCTGCTTCTCTGATGTCCCTACCAATGTACTTTAAATTCTCCTTGATTTATAGCTTTCCCTCTACTGCTACTCGAGAACTTCATGAAGCTGATTCTTTATTGCAACGTGGAGCCTGGAGTAATCCAACTTTATCTTCACACGTTTGCCTTGGTCACTCATGTTTGGCTCTAGACTAAACTACTTCTTATTCCTTTTAAAGCGAGAGGTGTATTTTTTGCCTCTACAATGTACAGACTTCATCCTATCTATTTAGGATATTTTATTACTTTTTCTTTAAGTAAAAATGCCATTATCTATTATTAAATTTTGTTTAGGTAAAAATGTCATTATCTATTGTTACTTTTTGTTTAGGTAAAAATGTCATTATCTATGAATAATTATTGTAATTATTTTCATCAAAAAGTTATAGAAGTGCAAATATAATTTAAGGAATGCTTAAAATAGGTAATACATTAAGTATTTTGCATATAATTATTTTTTCTAGAGATTATTTAAATTGACATTTGCTAATGGTTTTGAATTAGACATACATACTCTATTTCTACATGCACTCTGCGTAAATCCTACATTTGTACCATTAAATGCAAAGAATTGATGTAAATTTTCTTTGAGTTATAATATCTATAAATATTTCTTCTTTTGCATATTAAGATAATAAATTATTTTAATGTATATTATTCTATTTGGACAGCCTCACATTCTTGTATTTAATTGTACATTTATTGTTTTAGTTTGCTAGTTGAGATCATTAATGTATTATTAATACACTTTGGATTTCTAGTCTTTGAAAAATTTCTGATCTTTGAGTATTCTTGAGCTATCTTCATGAGTTATTACGATAATTATACTTAATTTATATATTTAATTGAGAAGGAATTTATTGCTGTCTAGAATACAGATAATTTTAGAGAACTTGAACAACTTGTGTTTTTAATGATTTTTTGGAACCTGCAGCTCCTAGGTCCCAGGATGTTAACAGAGGGTTTAAAACTTGGCTTAGGCTTTCAGTTTTAATAAATTTATTAAATTAATATTGTTTGTTGAGAATAAGACAGAAAATAACCCACTGTGTGCAGATATTCCAGGGTTCTTAATGTTTCTGTAGAGTGCTTTGCCTGTAAGTGTCTTCCATATTTGTAACACATTGCTGCTGTAGGAATTTGCATATTTCATTTCCTAAATTTTGACTGTTTGTGTTTACAAGGTCTGTTGTTAGGATCCAGTAGAAACATTAGCTTTTGCATTTATTTATCTTTTTACCAGTTCTCTAGTGTATTGATTTCCAGAATTATATTAAGTATTTATCTTAACAAGTTTTACTTTTTTAAGAGGGTTATTATTTGATAATTTTAGTTTCATTTCCCAGTTCAATAATTAAAGTATTTGAATTCATGAATACTGTTCTAAACATCTTTTATTCCTTTTAAGTTTTTATGTGTACCTATTGTTCTAGTTGACATTAATCTGAGTCTGAAACTGGTTTTATTATTTCATCTTTGATCCTTGAGCTAATTAGTATTCTATTTTCATCTTTAACTTCAGTTTCGATGTAGGTGCATGATTTGGAAACATCTTCTGATGACTTTATTTTTTATTGTTGAAGAACTTCAGTTTTATTATTTCTGAGGTTTCTACCATTTACTTTGCATTATTAGAGGACCACCTCAGGATGTTCTGCCAGTGTTATATTTCCTTTTCTCATTACTTTCCATGGATTAGTCTGAGAAATCAGATTTCTAACTTGTGACATGAAACTCAAAACACTTGACAGAAAGCTTGTATGTTTTAATTAGCTTTTGTGTTTGGAAGTTAAGTACCAAATGAAACTTCATAAATTGCCATTAGTTTTCTTTTTAAAATATGTTTTTCTTCTCCTTAAAAAACGTAATTACACCAACTTTTCAAAGTAAACAATTTGGGCTGGAATTAATTATTTGATATTGTAAGTATAAATTATTCATTATAATGGTTCTGTTCTATACTCTTTCAAATAAGTAAATAAAATAAGGCATTGAAGCTTAGCAAAGATGGTTACAGAATTCTCTCTCCGTAGGTCATAGATATAGGTAAAGTCCATAGCTTACAGCCCCTCTTCAATGATTTCATCTTTGATCTTCCTGTAATAACAGGCTCATGTTTATCATGACATGATCATGACTTGGAATAGTATTTCCATGCCAACTGCCATCAGGATTCTTGTGGGTGGATCTGTCAGAAGGGATCTAATTTCCTTTAAAATTGTACATTCTAAGGGGGGGTGCTGTTGTCTTTTATTAGATGCACAAGCAGAAAGAGATCCAAATTGTCTAAAGTTTTATTCTCAAAGTATGACTTGCCTTATCAAATGAATTACAGGGAATCCACACAGTAAAATCCTTTTGGAGTCTAAAAGTATATATAATATCTTGTGTTTGTTGTAATTGACATAATTGACTGAATTAATCAACCCCAGCAATAATGGTGTTTACATTTAGGTCTCTATCTGATTACCAGTTCCTGTTCCACTGATGTGATAAAAAAAAAACCTCCATGAGGGATGCAACTTATTGAATAAATCAACATTTAATTTGGTCTCTTGGTTTAAGAGGTTTAGAGTCCAGGACAGCAGAACAACAACAACAACAACAACAATGAAAAAAAATGAAGTCAGGAACAGTGAGAACTTACGCCTTATACTGTGTAGCTTTTGAAACCTCCTCCAACAAGATCACACTTCCTTATCCTTTCTAAATGGCTCTATCAAGTGGGGACCAAGTATTCAAACCTTTGAGCCTATGGGGGCCATTCCCATTCAAAAAAGCACAGTCACTCTCTTGATTTATGACTGCATCTTCACTCAACTAGTTAAAGGCAGTTCTTGCTCTTGTATGGGTTCTGTAGCAATTATTATTTCAGGAGCAGCCATTTCTTTGGTCTGCAGCAGCCTAACTATTTCCGTCTTCTGTTAAACTTTATTTGAGCAGAAACTGGGACCATCATTCCAGCTACCATCTTACAGGTACAATGTAGGAACATGACATTTATTTGTCTAGAAATTAAGTAGAACTAAAATCTAAGTTCCCCTAATTTTGTCTTGTGTGCCTTCTTGTCTAGCAACAAGTTCCTAACTTCTACATTCCAACACATTTTATAATATAGGCCAAGAGTCGGGTAATATAAAATTTATAAAAGAGGAGTCAGATTAAAATTCATGCTGTGGAACTGGACCATGTCTGTGCATCCTTCCTACCTATTCGCATTTAGCAATCCTACATTAACACAATTTGCAAACTTTGGGGGAAATAAACAAACACACAAAGCAATACAGTGCAAAATGAGTAATCGGAACTACAGAGGCTTAGAGGAAGGAAGATGCGTGCGGTAGTGATAGAGGGGATAACTTTCTACTATAAACAGAGAAAGAAAGGCAAACATCCCAGAGATGACATTTGAACAGGTTTGTTGTTGTTTGTTTGTTTACTATAGTAAATGAGGGAGAGATGCTTGCAAGCACCCAGACAGAGGATGTGAGGGACAAGGACTTGATGCATCCCAAACTCTGGTCATGTCCTGAATATAGTGACAAGGTACGTGGAGAAATAGGAGAGAGAAGGTTTCACCTGATAACCTGCCATGCCATATACACAGTCCTAGTGTGTCTTGTAAAGAGATTACAGATAAATTACTTAATACCAACTTTGTTGATATGCCAACTGCTTCCAAACTTTTCATTGAACAGAATCTTATGAAATTTTACTTTCCATAGATATGTATTTTCTTCTATTTATATATCTATTTATAGTGACTGAGCCAATCGGCTTTTTCTGGATAATATAATAGCATCAATTACTTCTGTATATACTACTATATATACATAGAGTATATACGAGCAGATTAGAACATCCTTCATCAAGGAACCTATCATAATGAAGCACAACAATGGATTTCACTGTTACTTCTTCATATATGTATGTGTATGGATGTATGTGTGTATGTGTGTGTGTGTATATATATATATATATAATTTGCTTTGCTCATGTTCATTCCCTGTGTTACCCTTCCTCTCCTGCAATTTCTATTCTTTTCTTAACAAATTCATGTTTAACAAATGCACAAATAATTTGAACTGGTTCAGTCACATTGTCCATGTTCACATTGTATAAACTGACATCTTTCACATCCTGGGGAAGATTTATATGTTGGAGCTCAAAAAGGGAAATTGTGGGGCAGGAGAAATGACACAGAAATTCAGAGCATCAGCTGCTTTTCCAGTATCTGATTCAACTCCCAGCACCCACATGGATGCTCACAAACGTCTGGAATGCCAATCCCATCAAGTCTGACACTTTCTTCCCTCTACATGCACATGGCACACAGACACACATACCAGACAAATATTTATATATACACGTAAAAATGGACATACCAGACAAATATTTATATATACACGTAAAAATGGATAAAAAGGAATCTGAAACCTCTCATAATTGATTTATAAGATTATTTTTTGAATTACATATACATGAAAAATCTCCTTTGGATACCACTCAACATAAAGTGGACTTAGAGTGAACAACTTTTACTACATTAATCCCCAAATCCAGAATATATTGTATTAGGGCTGAAATAGAACAATCATTTCTAACCAAGGAGATGGAATTTTGTTACACAGAAATAAAAGAATAATTTATTCTCTTCACCCATTTAATTCAGATGCAGGCATGTACTAGATGTAAGGTACTAAGATCTCTGTCTTTTTTTTTATAAAACTTGCTGTCCTCCAATAGTGAATAGAATATTTTGTTAATATTTAATTGAGAAGTAGGTGGAGTGTAAGTAAAAATAAGAATTTAAGGAGTTATTTTGAATACAGCTGGTATGGGATGGATAGAGGTTGCATCATTTTTGGTAATATTCCTTCTTAGCATTAATTTCCCTTCCTCCCTTCCAGTCTCTGCCCTCCTCTTAACAAATTCACATCCACTTAGAGAAGAGAAATGAGTGCTTCCAAGTACAGCTTGGTGACCAAGTGAGTTCACTAAGCTTCTAGCCAGAAGCAGGGAAGAAGGTTATTTATAAGAGCATAGGCAACTCCAAAATAGTTGTATTACTGAAGTCCCATTCCAGCATGGGAGATACCTTGAAAAAACAGTGCATGGATGGAGTTCACATCAGAGAATTAGCCACCTCTTATACTGCAGTATTTCCTAAGACCATGGTGCATGTAGTCACGATTGAATTACCTCATCAGGAGGATA
Organism: Ellobius talpinus; assembly: GCA_001685095.1. Taxonomy (NCBI): domain Eukaryota; kingdom Metazoa; phylum Chordata; class Mammalia; order Rodentia; family Cricetidae; genus Ellobius; species Ellobius talpinus. The sequence continues at coordinate 12,076 of LOJH01028908.1, read as the reverse complement.
AGATAGAGTGAGGTCCTTGCAAATAGGAGTCAAATGATCTCCCCATTCCTTCTGTGAGACAATGTTAATATGCTCAATCTTGTGAGCATCTCCTATGGGTAGTCATAGCTACTACGATTTAAGATGCTACTGGCCAGCTCTTATCTGGATGTGCTACAGTGTTCCACCTTTCTTCAGCATCTGCAGGGTTTATTACTCCTATTCGATGGCATTCATTGAGCCTTGTAAGAATTATTTTCTTCCATTTAGGACTTATCACTGGCCAGCTAGGACACAGAAACAGGCATTTATTCTAACACTTCGACCCATTATGAGTGCCTGCAATAACTGATACTCTTTGCAAAAGGAAGCTTCATTGATCAGTGCCAGAGTCAGCAATTGATATTACTATGCATAAGAAGAGACCATACACAACAAAACCCACTTTAAGATTTATTGATAACGAAAAGGAAGAGGGGAAAAAAGGGCTGCACGGGCATGTCTGAAAGCAATAGCAATGTGGTGAGAGAATAGAACTGGTGTGTCCTCTTAATAAAGGCCATTTAGCACATGCAGAATGTGGGATCTCCTTCAACCAAAAGCCTTTAAGATACCAGCCCACTTGGCCATGGTCTCTTATACTATAAATACCAAGGTAAAGCATGCTCGTTCTCTCACTTCTGGCACTTGGATTTGGTTCCTGTTCCCCGTTCATACAGAGGACTGTGATCTATGAGCCTACTCCTAAATAAATAACCCTTTATTATACTCATTTGTGAGCTAGTATGGGATTTCTTTTTAGCTTCCGTCTTCACAGACCAAAAATCAATTCCACCCAAATCCATTTTGGTGCACTAATGAGTTTATTGTGTTTCTATAGTGCAGTATTGGTGAAGAGTTACAGAAGTCTGGATGACCCTAAATAGTTGCATCAGCAAAATATCTCCTACTGGCGTGGTGACAACCTCCCAATAGCTGAATACTTGGAGTTTGTCTCAGAGTTATCCTCTTCACCTCTATTTGCTCTGTCCCTTCTTGGGACCATGTGTAGCTAAGGAAGCCTTATGTGTAGTTAGGGATTTGCAGAATCACTGTAATTTCACACAGCAGTCTGATGACTGTCCTGCAATTCTTTCCATGAGGGAATTGGCCATAGATGCAATCTTGTGAGTGTCTCACGAATGAAGGTGATCACAATTGCTCTGATTTCCAGATGGCAACAACCACAGGCACAGAGGATAGAGTCCACAGCAGTGGACTCATTGGAGAGGTGACCTTTGTTGAGTTTTAAAGCAATGTAGACCTCATGAAAGACCCCAGTTCAGCAGGATTCTATGACCTAGAAGCCGCTGAGCATCAGGCTCAGATAAAGCCACTTAAATAGCTGAGCAAGCCCCAATAAAACATTCCTTGGAGCACTTGTTAAGTTCTCTAAGTAAAATTAGCCTGCAGAAATGACATTCATAAAATATTCTAATAGCATTGCCATCTCCAAGATGAATCTGGCCCATGCATTTTAAAGATAGCAAAAATATTTCCATCACTACAGTACTTTGCAAATATTTTTAAAGAACAAGGAAATTGGCCAATTTGGAAATGTTTAAAATGGAACACTTTTACATCACCTTGTATATTACCTACCCTTCAGCAATGCATTCTGTGCTTATAGCAGGGGTACACTTCTGGCCCTTCCACCTCATGAGATGAACAAGCTGAATAAATGCTGTTGGTAAAAGGCCCAGTGAGGATTCTCAATGAGTTCCGTGGAGGTTGCCATGCTTAAGATAGGCTGGTGCTCCCTGACTATGCCAGCTCCTATCAGATTTTGCCACTTGGAGAAAATTGACTTGGGCAGAGCTATCATTATTATTACTGTTATTTTATTCTTGCCAGAAACTGCATTTCCAAAGTGTTCCTTTCTGGATTGAAAAACAAAATAATGAGCCTGTACTTTTATTTCCTGGGAGGCCATATTCATTTACATTCACTTACTGTTTAGACTCCCCAGGTTCTATAATTTCTGCAGCACTTCTAGAAACTGGTATATAGTCACAGCAGGAGGGAAAACAGTCCCCAAAGTCTAGATATTTCAGGCTGTCTATATTGTACTTGTGTTGACTCGGGGGTCTCATGCATTATGTGCTATACCCATATATATGTATGGGTATAACACATACATATATTGGATTTGGGTTTATTGTGCTAAATCTCTCATGCATCTGTGTCTGAATGCCAATTAGTCTGCTGTAGAGGACAAGCACTCTAAGCAGTTTCTGCTCAATGTTGTCCTTGCATTTTCTATGTCTCTTGTGATATGTTAATCATACCAACATATATGTGTGTGTGCATATCTGTATGTGTATACAAACACACACACACATGATGTGCTTTCCTCAGGTAGACTGCTACAAAACACTGATAGAGTGATATGTTATTATTTCCAAGATTTTATTCCATCTATTCTTTTTAAATGCATTTTCAAAATATTTGTATGTGGCTGGTTTGTCTGCATTTATGTCTGATTATCAATCTCTTTTGCAGCTGGTATTAATGGAGGCCAGAAGCAGAAATCAGATCCCGTGGAATTGAAGTTACTGATAATTATGAGCCACCATGTAGGTGCTGAGAATAGAATTTGGGTCCCGTGGAAGAGCAACAAGTGCTCTTAACCACTGAGCCCTCTGTTCAGCCAATGATTATTCTGTTCTTGTGTATCAATGGCAAGCCCAGCTGACCCCAGACCACCAATTAAATCATAAGCAAATAAAATGGCTGTTCTTTTAAGTGTGTTTGTGTGTATTTGTGATGTATCTTTATGTATAATCTATGTATATGTGTGATGCACGTGTGTAGAATGAATGTACATTCATGTTTGTGAGTGTCCGAGCAATCAGGACAATGTGGGCTCTGACATTCACTTTCTACGTTATTTGAGACAGGGAGGGTATCTTTGTTATGTACCTCCGCTTAGCTTAGCCATGAGCTTCCATCTCCCTTTGGAGCATAGCATTATAAACACACACTAGCATGCCTGGCTTTATGTGGGTTCTGGGTAATTGAACTTAGGTTCTCACACTGAGCCATTTTCCTAGCTTAATCCCACCTAGTCTTATGTGTCCAAGCACCTAGGCCACCAATCTCTTGAAATACACAAGGAAATCTGCTGTCTGTTTCTGGCTGTCCAGATGGAGCACCCTGTGATGATTTTCTCTGTCCTCTCCATGATGATTTATAACAGCCGTTTAAGTCATCCAAACATCCAGAGCAGACAAGGATTTGTTTCTCTCCTGGTTATCTATTGCTGCCAAACAAACACATTAAAACTTAGTGGCTTAAAAGAACAGACATTTTATTTGCTTATGATTTTATTTTGTGGGCTGGGGTCAGCTGGGCTTGCCATTGATCATTTCTGTAGCTGCATTCAGCTGGCAGGTAAGTTGGGGCCTGGGCTCAGCGAGCAGGAGTGCTGGCACGGCTAGGACTCTTAGTCTGCCCATGTGGTCTCGAGTCTCTCCTGTCCTGTGCCCAACACAGAGCAGGTTAATCATGATTCACATTCTTTTAATATGGTAGATATGCTCACTCTCCATTATAAAGTTTGCAAAAATCACAGCCAATGGTGTCCTTGTTATTCAGTTCACATACTAGCAGGCATGCTTGCAAGAAATTCATGGGATCACCATCTGATGTTACTAGAAGACACAGTCTCACAGAAAACTCCTTGATCGTCGGACCCTTATAGTCTTTTTGCCCCCTCTTTCACAGTGTTCCCTGAGTATGTATGATTGAAGCCAAGCTCCACAACTCTGTATTTTGGTTTGTCATAGTGTGCTGTGGTCTTCATCTGTGGCAAAGAGAAACTTCCTTGAAATTTCTGTGTTGAAGACAACACTCACCTGTAGCTTAACGTACAAATGTTTATAAATTCTTGTTAAGGATGATACTGCTTTGGCAAATTATTGATTGTAGTTTCACCTCCAAAAAAAGTTATTTTCTTTGTATGGCCTTAACCCTAGACAAAGAACTATAGGCAACTGAGGAAAGCTGGGAAATGGAGAGGGAGTCTTGCCCACAGAAGTTCTAACAAGTCTGCCCTGAAACCCCATACATACAAGTAACACTATACAAACTGAACAGGTTTTATTTAGGATTATATATGTGTATATGCATATATACATGCAATAACAATTAGTGAAAAAACAGGCCTTGAAATTGAAGATCAGGGAGAGGTATGTGGGAGGGTTTGGAAAAATATAGTAATTATATTATACTCTCAAAAAAATAAACTTGCAAACAAACTAACAAGCAGACAGTATGACCGACTCTTATCTCTATGCTAAGATCTGTAGTCCAAGCTATTGTCTTCAAGACTCAGACATGAGTGAGGAGGCCTGTGTGGTATTCTTCAGTGTTAACTCAATGAGTACACATTTTCTCCTTCTGAAGGCTTTTAACCTGGGTATGCGGTATAGCCCCACATACCCTAAGGTGTGACAGTTAAACAGACACAGAAGTTGAATGACTTTGGTGAACACATATATCCAAAAAGAAAGAAAAGTTGTGTGAGATGATTTGTAGAAATTTTGAAATTTCCATGTGTACACTTATCAGTATTGCCCTACCTCAGGAACAAGAAATATTCCCGAGATAAGGCTCAATTCTAAAAGGTGTGTGCTTGTGCGTGTGCATGTGTGTGCATGTGCATGTGTGCATGTGTGCGCGTGTATGTGCATGGGTACGCCTGTATGTGTGGATGTGTGTGCATGTGTGTGTGTGTGTGGTCAGTCTGTTGGCTGTCTTTTTAGCCGCTTGTTCTGCCTTCTGCGTTGTCCTTTCTTTAAAATATGCAAGTGGCCTTTATTTGTACCTGAGTGGTGGCCTTCTTGTCTTATTTCCTGTTCATAGGACAAATGTCTGAATTTCAAGGTCTCTGGGAACTGTCCAGGTCACTTAAGCCTAAATTTCTAATGTTTTGCTATCAGTATATCTAAAAATTGTATCAGCGTTTGCTTCAGTTTAAAGCTATGTCCTCTAACATTTCAAGATACACCATCACACTTTATTTTGAACTAGTAGGATACAATGCCGTTACAGTTATTAGAAGTCCCTTTGTGTTGTTGAACACACACACAGAGCTCACTCATGTTAAGTTCTTCTAGAGTTCTAACAAGGAGCACATAGCTGAGTTTTTTATTCTATTTTGATTTTGGGCCACCCTTACTGACTAAATTGAACCTGATTCCTATCCAGAGTTCGTATCCTTTTTAAGGACGAGAAGTGACGTAGCTTTACGACCCAGCAAGTAAAAATTTGGACATTTTATTTTCTTTTATTTGACATAAAATTAAGCAGTTTACTATTTAGTACATTATCTCTCCTTTTTCTCTCTGTCTCTATCATTGTTCCCCCCTGCCTCCCCCCTCTCTTTTTGTCTCTCTCCCTCCACCTGAATTGAATGGAGCTAGGACAATACAATTGGCTCTTAAACATTCAACTTGGAAATCTCCTTAGCTAGCTGAACACAGCGGATGAGTCCATTTTCTAAGTTAGCATGAGACAATATTGCTGAATGTGCTTTCATCTGGTAACCTAAGTTGCCTTTCTCCAGTATCTCTTTAAGATTTTTTCATGTTTTTTTCTAGCACCTGCTGCAGGCCATTATTACTTGAGGTTCCTGTTTTTCACCAAAACTGATGCCAGAATCACATGTATTAGGTATTTACTATGGCATCACTCATTTCTAGGAGCTGACTTTATGGTTATAATCCTATTTCTTCAAAGTCAAGATAAAAAACATGAAGGCACATTTTCTAGGGTTCTGGACACCCATTTGAAATAAAGTAACTCCTTTAGGCCTCTCACAGTGTTAGCCTAGCTTATTTTACATCTATTGTGAGCTCATGGTTATCCAGTTGGTTAGCCATCTTGTCCAAAGGTGACCAAAAGGAGACCCCCTGATGGAAGGAGGTGAGGAGTTTTCTAAAATCCTTCCATAGGTCCTCTTGTAGGGTATATAAGAGACAACTTATTTCACACAAAACATATTTTATTTCTGACTATATTGTTTGATAATGTTTGAAACATCAAGTTAGAAATCTGGATAATTCTATGATGCCCCATGTACTATTCCTTCACAAAAAGCTTATTGAACTCTTGAAATGAGCATATTCCCAATTGAGTGTTCAGTAAATATAAATATACATTAGATTTTGAAGATTAACTAAAATCACAATGTAAGCTATTTCATTAACTTTATTAATTACATGCCTGGATGTAATATATCCTAAAGTAACTCTACCATTTAAAAAATTACTTGTGGTTCTTAGATTTCTTAATATGTCAAATAGACAAATTAAAACTATGTGTATGTGTATGAGTAAAACTATGTCTATTGGTTTATTATCGAGATAGATTCATGCTTCATGTTGTCATGAATGAACAGCACATGAACTATGTATGAATATTTTAAGATGTCAGTGTTCTTCCCATTTTTCTGCATATTTGACTCATTATATCCGTCTATACATTCATCTCAACTTTTTGTTTACTCTCCTTCTAGCAGTCTATGCCTACTGTTCTTTCCAGATACATGTTCTTTGTCTATTATAGCCAGCTTCCTCTGCATATTTGGGAATCCTCACACTTCCAAGGCATCCTCTAGATATTACATGATCTCCACAAGATCACTATGTTCTCTGAACTTTGACAAACTGTGACTGGAAACCTTTTGGATATCCTTATAGGACAAGGAGAGCAGACTTTCTTGTAGTCACACCCGAAACCATCTTTTCCCTCTTTCTGTGTTATCCTTCAACCTTCTACCTGCTCATCCTCAGACCATGAGCATAGCAAATCATTTCCAAGCTAATCTTCATCTCAGCATCAACACGTGCAGAAACTGCAAGGGGATACTGTATTTTCCTTTAAGCGACATCTTGGACACATGTTTGTACTAAGCCATGATTCCTGATGACCCATTTTCTATTTTATGGTGCAGAGAGTTGTGAAATTTATAGAAATTTATGACTTCAGTGCCTCGGTCAATAAACTATATATTTAAATGATGAGGAGTAGCAAGTGTATACAATACAGAAAAATACTGGGTAATTCTAAAAAGTTCCTTCTTTAGCTTCTAAGAAAAGTAAGATTCTTTCAAGGAAACTAGCTTGATCTGAACCGTCTCCTCTGGTTTGCAGGACAGTCTACGCTGGCTGTCTTTCTATTAATTTCATACGATTTTAAGATTGCTATGTTGAGAGAAGAAAGCCAGACTCAAAAAGCCAAATTCTCATATTTTTCTCTTATGAAATACAGGATCAAAAACCATGTCTCAGCCACTTTTCTATTCTGGTGATGAGACACCATGACCAAGGTTAGTTATAGGATAAAGAGTTTAATGGAACTTATAGTTTTAGAGGGTAAGTCATTCATGACCATCTTCAACAGGCAGGCAAACATGACACTGGGGCTTTAATGGAGAGCTGCCTTCTTGAGAAAATAAGCATGAATCAGAGTGAACTAAATGGAAATGGCTTGGGATTTTGAAATTTCAAAGTCTACCCCTAGTGATATACCTCCTTCCACAGGGCCACACCTCCTAAACCTTTCCAAACAGTTCTATCTACTGGAGACCAATCATTCCAATGTATGAGCCTGCAGGGACTGTTCTCATTCAAACACCATTAATATATGAAAGCAAAATGGGGTGGGAGGAAAGGAACAAAGTGGGGTAGTTGGGACTGAAATGATCAAAAGGCATCCCATAACACTGTGAAGTCAACATAAGCTAAGGAAACTGGGGGAAATCTCAAGTGTAGATGTGTATGTGGAAGGGATGCCATGGGTAGTTTGTCCTTAACTAGGTGGCAAAGTGCAGTAGGACTTGTCAGCACTATGTCGTCTTTAAGATGTATTCATTTATTATGTATACAGTGTTTCTGTCTGCATGCATACCTCCATGCCAGATGAGGACGCCAGATCTCATTATAGATGGTTGTAAGCCACAGCGTAGTTGCTGTGACTTGAACTCAAGACCTCTGGTATAACAGTCACTGTTCTTAATCTCTGTGCCATCCCTCCAGCCCCATATCTCTCTTCTAAATATGAAGACCTCTGGTACAACAGTCACTGTTCTTAATCTCTGTGCCATCCCTCCAGCCCCATATCTCTCTTCTAAATATGAAGAGATGCCCAACTTTAACACTGGCAAATGCTAAAAGGTAACAAAACAACACATGACGTCTAAACAATGTAATAAACTAAATCGAAGAAATGACAATAAGCATGAATGTGAAGAAAAACTAAGTTTAGGAAAAACATGAGGTGAAAAGAATATAATGGAAATTTAAACTAACTTCTTTGTCCACACACATAATAATGTTATTTGAATAAATGTATTTATTATTTGCCCTTAAAAATTTTCTTTGGGAAACCTACACTTGCACCAACTGGAGGAAGAGGTGAGTGGTTGTCTCTGGAATGGACAGCCCTGCTCTCTAGGCCCTAGATCTGAGGGCACTTCCAACACCCATTCCAGCCCCAGCAATTGGTCAGCAGGCAAGTCACCTGTGGCCAGGCTGCTCCACCAACATCTCCAGCTGTATTAGAGGACCCTGGAGGCACAGCCCCCACCTACATCAACTGAAGGAAAAGTAGCATCAGAGACCCCCAGAGGCACAGCCCCTACCTCCACTAGTTTGAAGAAGAGCCACAAGGCAAGACTACCGTGGCCAGGACACCCCACCACCAGTCCTAGTAGCATCAGAGGCCACCTGGAGGCATAGACTCCACTTTTACTAATTGGAGGAAGAATTAAATCCTGTACCTATAATTACACCAAACCCAGATGGGTAAGAATGCAGTGTAAGAATACATTCAGCAACATAAAGAGCAATATGGCACCACCAGAACCTACTGGTTCTACAACAAACAGCAAGACCTGAACATCCCAACACAGATGAAGCAGAAAAAAAGACATTAAAAATAACTTTATGAAGATGATAGAGGCCCTTAAAGAGGAAATGAAAAAGT
>LOJH01028906.1:4253-17599 GCA_001685095.1 Ellobius talpinus | reverse complement strand
TCCTAATGCCTATTTTCTAATGTTACTCAAGCTCTCCCTCTGGTGAGAGTTCATTCTTCTTGATAAAACGCATAAGCACTTTCTGCTGAGGCTTAATGAGTTTAGGATGTGTTCCAGGGATCCACAATCTCAACTGACTCTCACTATCTGTTAATAAAAATTATATGTGGACTGGTAAGATAGCTCTATAAGTATAAGTAAAGGAATTTGTCGTCAATCCTGCTCACCTGAGCTGGACTCTGAGACCTATGGTGTAAAAGGAAGAACTAACTCCTCCAAGACGGCCCCTGATCTCTGCAACATAGTGTGCAGAGTACATGCACACACATGTAAAGATATGCAATAAAATTTTTGGTTGAGAAACATTACTTTCTATATATTGACAAAAAAAATGAGCTGGTAAGACTTTTTCTTTTGTTCAATGAAGTACCCTCAGCAATAATGAATATTTGAATAGGTATTCTAGAAGTCTGATGTGGGATTCCCCTCTATGCTGTGATTACCACTGATGAACAAAGAAACTGCTTTGGGCCTATAGCAGGGCAGAACAGACCTAAGTGGGGAAAACTAAACTGAATGCTGGGAGAAAGAAGGCGGAGTCAGGAGAAACCATGTAGCCTAACTAGAGACAGATGCCAGACAGAACTTTACCCGGTAAGCCACAGCTACGTGGCGATACACAGATTAATAGAAATGGGTTAATTTAAGATATGAGTTAGCCAGAAAAATGCTTAAATAATTGGTCAAGCAGTATTGCAAATAATATAGTTTCTGAGTGAGTATTTTGAGGTTTGAGCAGCTGGGAACAAACAAGCAGCCTCCTACAACTACAGAAATCTTTCCTAGCATCCTGTTCGTGATTCTGCACTCTGAATGTCTTTTTCACTATCTCAAACCCTCCATTAGGTTTAGTACATCATATCTCTTAAGAAATCTCCTAGGGAAGACAGCAGTAAGTCAATAGTGACAGCACTGTGTGACGAAGGCCACATTAGGGTGGAAGCAGACAAGGGCCAGCTTATTGCAAGAGAAACTGAAGTTCATGGGATCTTCGTAATTATTTTATAGACTACTTTTTTATTCAATGGTCTTGTTTAATTCAATTATTAGTTTTGATACAGTCACCATTTTTTACCTTATTTTTTGTTTTATTTGTTCGTTGTTTTTTGTTTTGTTTTGTTGAGTTTTCGAGACAGGGTTTCTCTGTAATTTTGGAGCCTGTCCTGGAACTAGCTTTTGTAGACCAGGCTGGCCTTGAACTCACAGAGATCCATATGCCTCTGCCTCCCAAGTACTGGTATTAAAGGCGTGAGCCACCATTTCCCGGCCTGTACTTTGTTTTCTTAAAAGTAGATTGGTTTACCCAAATTGCAGCTCCAACAAGCTTTTGTGGGAATTCCCCGGGAATGTAATTACCATGCTAACATCATTCTTACATAAAAATATTACAAATTATAAATGAAATATTGCTGATCTACATTTGAGTCACATTCCATTGATAAATTGAGTTTTCCTGGGAATCTGTATAGGATAAGATGAAAAGAAAAATTAAAGCATCTTCAGGTATATTCATCTTGGCCTTGTTCTACAATAGAGTTCTCAGTAAGCCAGTTTCTGGTTGCTTAATTGGAGGACCAAGCAGGTATTTTGGAAGCAGAAACATAACACTGGTGTTAGTCCCAGCAGTCATATTTTCAGTTACAAAGCAATCCATTGCCATTGCTCTAACCTCTTTAACTTAGAAAGCTATGCTAATGCTAGAGTCAAGTGGGGGGGTTGCAAGTGCACACCCAGGATAGGCAGAATCAATTTAATAACATTTATTTCTGTCATTGATATCTGCTATTATTCATCTGCTTCCTTACATATTGCTAATGATTTGGATATAGCCAAAAAATACAGAAGACATGACTAAGCAAGACCAAATATCTACAAATAATATATTAACTAAAAATAAATTGGAAACATAGCTAAACAAATACAGGAAGACATGGTTTACTAGCACAGAGTATTTTCTTTGAGTAAGTAATAGTAAGTTTAGAATAACCCAAAGTTACTACAGACAAAATATGAACTCAGCACCATCTTTAAGTGCAGTGAGTATTTAGTAAATGCTTATTTCTTGCTATGTTTTTTCCTCCCATGACACCAGTACCCATTTAGGATTGGGAAAGGGGTGGATGAATATCATTCTGGACCACCATCTAGAAAATATCTCCCCATTTAAAATCAATGAGACCAGTTCTGTGTGTTGGGGATGCACGTTTGGGCTGGCAAGCCTTCAATGAATACATTCCCCACAGAAAATGTTTTTACGAAGAAGTGTTTATTATAGAAAGTTCTTAGTAGAGAATTTCATGTGAACCACTGTCCCTGAAGGTGAAATTGTTTCTAAAAGGGAAATGGATTGATGGCACATTGTCTGGATTCTGCCACCTGATGGGTGCTCTTGAAAAGAAGCGGGGGTCTGTTAGCCTGCCAGGTTGGTAGTTGTCAGTGATGGGAGTCCATTCTTGTCTGAGTCATCTCCCTGTTATAAGGCATTTTCTGAACTCTATAAAGGCAAAGTAAAACAGGATGAGTATCACCTAATTAGTCCAATGAGCAAACTGAAATCTTCATCAAAACCCAGACTAGCAGCAAAGGGCCTTCTCTGTAGGAGAAAAGAGCTGTCACTTCACCCTGACTTTAGGAACACTCTACAAAGCATAGTTGTGTGAACTAGTAACAGATAAGAGTAAACCCCCGGATGTTTCATGCTATTCAAAGTGAAGGACTCATTTGCCTCTGAGCGACGCTCAGAAAATTTCACGTAGTACAAGCTTCCTTAGCACAGATGAGCTGAGAAAATTACATGAAAGTCAATTTAGTTTCCCACTTGGAAACTTTTGACTTCTGGGATGGAGAAAATTTCCTGCAGCATAATGGGTTCAACTACATGAAAATGCAGACACTAATAATCTGTCTCCATGGAAATGTGGGGAGTTATTGCTGACATCCTTCACCTCCACATTAAGAACCAAGGGTTCCTCACGCGACACTGTATTTCAGGAAGCAAACTGCTTCTTCTCAATAGCCTATACTCGAGCCAGTCATCAGAGCCATAATTGCAGTCTTGGGTGAGTTATCAAACCGGTCTAAAAGGACTGGGATTGCACAATTGAGAGGAAATGCTTTCCTTTGAATCCATCTGTGGCAGTGGTTCTCAACCTTCCTAATGCTGCGACACTTTAACCCTGTTCCCCATGTTGTGATGACCCCCAGCCATGGAATTATTTTCATTATTATTTCATAACTGTAATTTTGCTAGTATTATGAATTGTAACTAATATGCAGGATATGTGATATGTGACTCCTCTTCAACCTCCAAAGGGGTTGTGACTGCTGAACTATGTGCTCAAAGCAGAGAGGTGTTTATTCCCAAGAAAATTTACTAGAATTAGAAAGTCATGTAGGATGCAGAAAAGACCACTCCTAAATTCTAATCTCCAAGGCCTGGAGAAGAATTTGCTGACAGTTAAGTCATGGTGTCAGACAGACTCACTCAAGACTAAGTGTGAGTCTGTCAGTTAGTGACACATACCTAACCCTTCCCAATTTTCACTTTTTCCCCTCTATGAACTGAGATAAAATAGTGTCAACTTCAGAATGAATATGTGATATAATATATATCGTATGCAATACTTTCTTTTACTTCTTTCTAGAAGCGAAGTCAACATTTACTTTCACTTACTGCCTAACAAAGTCTTTTATAAAGTAAATATTCAAATATAAAAGTGATCATCTAAATTATGATTGCTAACCATTACCCATACCGGTTCTCTAATTCAAAACTAGTGTTCCAAGTGTGTGGTATGCGTATGTGCTGGTGTTTAAATCCGAGTGCTTTTCACGTTCTAAGCCACATTCTCTGCCCCTCAGGGTGTCCCTGATGATGATCGTGGGTAACTTACTTCTGTGTTGTCCCATTCCTTGTCTGTGTTTGTTTTTCTGACACCTTGGTTCCCAAAGGCCAAGAAGTTTGCTTCCTGAGACATCATGGGGAGCCTTTGGTTTCTGAATGGGATGCAGAGGACACCAGCAGTTAACTCTCTGCATTTCCATCAAGATGTACGATCAGCGTCTGCATTTACATGGTTGAATCCAGAAAGTTAACGCATATGGTTGTCCTAACGAGCAGATGAAGAGTGCTTAGATAAGTGTCTGGAAGTCCGAAAGCATTATGTAAATGAGGTGAGCAGAAAGACCAAGTTAGAAAAATTCAAGTCCAAATACAAATTAATCTGCATGTCTGCGAGCCAGACAAGACAGACGATCACAGTTTTTCATTGGCTGGGGAGGTTGTAGTTTGGAAGTATCTCCTGGTGGTAATGAAGGCTGGCCTTTTATTGTACAGCATATGAGATCAGTGTGGTGATGCGGGGAACAGAGCCTCATGCCAACTTTATGGTCAGAGCTCCCTCCGAACAACCCAAGACCTCAACCAGCCTCCTGCTTCAACCTCCCCCTGCAGCCTCCTGATTTCATCCAGGAGTGGAGACAGTCTCACCTTACTGCTCTGTGGCATCTAAATGTTCTGTCAACAAACACCTACAAAGCAAGAGCCTGCAAACATGCTTCCTGTCTCCCTCCCTTTTCCACACTAGTAAAGGCCTCCTGTTGGATAAATGCAAAAACATCAAGGGTCCACTCTTTCCTTTCTCCAGATAAAACTGTAATGAATGTTATCTCTTAGAATGATAGTCGGGGAAATAGAATTTTACACAATGGACTGGGTTATCCCCATCTTATGGAACAACCCATGGTGCTCTTCTGGAACTATCTGAGCTAAAAATTTGAGAAAAGTCCCATCTACCAACTGTGTTAAGGAAAAGCTTTGCAAGCCTCACCCACCTGTGTTGAGTCAGTGAACCCTTTCCCTTTCCTGCATCTCAGCTTCCTCCCCACATGGCGTGTAGAGTGTTGCCTATAGCCCACTAGGCCCGTACAAGATGTTTCTCTCCCAGAAGCCTGAGTGAGAGCATCTCAGATCTGATCACATAGGCAACCGGCCTGATCTTTTTCAGTGGCTTCTTGCTGAATTTCTCATAAAAGTCCATTATTCTTGACCTCCTATCCAAGACCTTCAAACATGTTGTTAGTGCTAGAGAAAGGTTGGGGGAGGAAATGAATTTTGGTGGGATGAGTTCAACAACCATTTGAGAATGTGCAGACTTATCTGTGTTAGCATATGAGATTCAAACACAAAAAAGTGAATTGAGCAGTGAAGGAACTATTAGAGTCGAAATATGTTCACCAGTCTCCTTGCCATTGTTAGGTTTATCATTGTTACTATTGTCAAAGTGAAAAATAATATTTAAATTTTTCATAATTTCTGCCATGTAAATTGATCCAATTTCCATTATGGAGATATTGTTATGTAATAAACTGCTGAACAACACAGCTGCACTTCTAATGTTTATGATTATCTTTTTTTAAAAGAAAAGTAAAAAAAGAAACACTGGCCCAGCTAGTGGCATTGTTAGTAGCCAATGTGTTATTTTACAGTATAGAAGCTGCAAATATGGTGGTATTAGGCGATTTGTCTTTGCCTTTCAAGAAGCATACACTAGCTTGAATGCTACAAAAACTTTTGGCTTCAGTAATTCAAAATACATTTTGTTCAGCAAACCAAGAAAGAGATTACTTAGGAAATTTCTCTTTAGAGTACGTATGAATCTCTAGCAGATTCTAGAGCTCTAGAGAGCTCATCTGTGCCAGGCATTCAGGGACCATCATTTGGTCATTCCACAGAACTTCTGTCTCAGAGTTTTTGCATGTTTTGCTCTTGCTGCAGGGTGCTGCTCCTCTCAACACCTACAGGTTCACCCTCTTCCCTTGTACACGTCTTCACCTAAACATCACCTTCTCAGGAAGGTCAAGACAGACATCACCTTCTCAGGAAGATCAAGATGTCGACCCACTCTGTAGTCTCCACTCCCATGACTTAGACAATTTGCCTCCGTTGCTCTTATCCCCTTCAAACATAATGTTTAATTATTTGTTGGAGTAAGTATTCAGGAGATATGGACTACACTGATTGACAAATTTAAAAGTGGAGATGCTAGTGACATTTAGTTCACTGGAGTGAATTCGGTAAGTAGAGTGTCTATAATGCTGACAGTGTCTTACTCCAGTGCATAGCTACAGCAGTGTGATGTTGGAATCCGGAATTTGAAGTGGTGCCTTCCTGACATCAGCTTTCTGAAGGTTGCAGAGGGAGCCCAGCCCTTTCTTTGGTGGATAGGTTCTCAGTTGATATACTAAGAATTTACCCAGGAGACACCACCTGTTCCGTTTTTTCTCATGAACAACCGTCGTCTTCTTAGGGCATCCAAAAGCTTCCAGTTGTCTCTACAACTGGACCTTGACAAATACAACACTGTATGCTCTCCTCACAAGAAAATTCAGCATCAGCAATGTTCCATGACAATGGTATATCAAACTCAGCTTTCTCTGATTCCCAAAAGAAAAGTTCTAAAATATTACAGAAGAGATGGGTGAATAACCACGTGAAAAAGATGCACAGAAGCCAGGTAAGTGGGTGCGTCTCAGAGTTTTCAGGTTGCCATCCTTCATGTGTTCAGCCATCCTTTTGATTCCTGTGCACTTTGAAGTTTTATGGAGGCTTCATTGCAAAAGCAGGTTGACTTATTATCGGGCCTCGTGTTCAATTTAGCCTGCAGTCTCTCTTTTCTTTCCACGGGTTAAGAGACAGAACTGAAAACGATGATCATTGTTTCAGTTCTTGAAACCAGTCCTCATCCTAAAGCTACCTCATGGCTTCCAGTCACAAGTCATTTCATTAATGTGCACCCAAATGCTCCTTACTCTGAAGATGTCAAAGGCATTAGGAGCCGGGTGTCAGGAAAAAAGAACAAAATTCAAATCGAAATTTCACAATATCACAGAATGCTTCTAAATTCTCATCCACCACCTTACTATCATCATTTGTTTGTTTTCAGTTTCCTCAGCCCAAGGAACCCCTCTTTTTAAGCCCTCAGAAGCATGGAGCTTTGGAACTGATGAATAAATAAATGTGTTTTGCAGGAAGCCCTCTCTCTGGAATACTTTGCACCTGGTTGTGGCTTGCTAAGGTGCCTTCCAGAAGGAAGGCAAATAGTGTTTCCCAACTACCAAGTATTCTACATACTAGATCATATATGATGCTTAAGGAATTTTTGAGAAATGCCGCATTGAGAAATGTAAATTAAGTCACAAAAACTAGAATGCTTGATTCTAAAATATCTACTGTGGGTTTGTGATATGCGTTGTGCTCATCTCTTTTAGCTGAAAAAAAAGCCTGTTTTCCTTTCTAGAATACTCACTTGATGACCTGTGTGATCTGGGACAATCAGAGGCTGTGAATCCAGTTGTTGCCCCCCCTTGCACAGTCTGTTAAAGCAGTTAAACTCCTTCCATGTTTAGTGTGGATTTGTGGATTTGTCTTCAACTTTTTAAATTTAAATATTTAAACAACACCATCTCAGAAAAACATCAAAGGCAAAAAAAATCTCCATTATTTAAATAACTACACACACACATATACAACTCAAAGGCAATTTGCTTCTCTGAAGAAGGTAAACAAATTCTAATTTATAAACCTAAAAAATATCCAAGGAGTTAGAAGAATAGAGTAATTATGTTTGCTAGTAGTACTATAAAGTTGGCAATACAAAATTATCAATAACACTGGTTCAATTTCATTTTTATCACACTGAAGTTTTCAGCCTAAAGAATTTTCCATTCTCAAAAATTGATCCAAAACATCACAGAATGCATGAGCATCCCCAGTAAAGTTATAAATTGGATGATGGGAAATTGTCTAATCATTACTAAGAGTGTCTTTCTTTGCACTCAATCAACATTAAATTGCTCTCCGCTCATACAGAAAGTGGGCTAACAACACAGAGGATGCCCCTTTGAAAAGTAGCTTCACATCATTTGAGGGTTTTTGAGGTTTTTTTTTTTTGACTGGGGGAACAAGCTGAAAAAGAAAGAATAAAATCTTCACTAATAGTAATAGAAATTATACTTTTAAAGGATTTTTACATCTCGAAACACTGTTACATCAAATGTTACCCACAATGTTATACAGCAGATAGTAAGTATAAATAAATAGGATAATCCCCAAAGAGCAGGTTGGGGAACAGGAATGTGGGGGTTGGAGACCGACCCTTCCTGTACGTGCAGCGTCGGGCAGACATGAGGTAGAAATGAAGTCTCAAGAGCCTCATATTTGGATCTGTAGGGCTTGAGAAGAGTTTGGACTATGTTTTTAGACTAATCATTAAATTATATAGCCTGACACATTTCTACATATGATGGTTCAAAAAAAATACTTGTCAAAATAGATTGACACCTGATATCTACTGAATGCAGAAATAGAATATAGTTATGTTTTTTTCTTTTTCTTGTCTCAATGGTAAAATGCTGTCTGAAATAAGAAGTCCTTTCTTCCAGCCATGGAGCAAAAAGCCAGTGCTCTAAGGATGACAGATCTAAAAGACGTGAGGGTATGCGTGACTTTGAAGTTATTAATGAGCTTCCTCCAGATAGCTTGTTGCATGAGATCAGTAAAGATCTTGCTCCTTATTTCTGAAACTAGTTGTGTCATTTACTCCTTGCAACCAAAAACAAGAATCCTAATTCATATATACCTAATCGTTAGAGTTCATAGTTTTCAAGGTCCTCCCAAATAGTCAAGCATAATTTCAAAAATCCTTCACTACATTACCCCCAAGCGGGGGGGAAAAAAAACAAAAACAAAAACCCTGACTTGCTGACAGCTGCAATCCTTGATTTAATAGAACACTCATCTTGCATATTGAGTGCCAACTCATACTTGCCCATATAGCATCGGTTTTGTGCATTGTTTGTAGATGTTCTCCAAGAGACAGCTTCCTATTTGGGGGAATAGTTTGGTGCACCCCTTCAGATAAACTCAACATATCTATTATTTAATTATTACTAATCACCTGGGTCAGACATGTTAAACTTTTGTACCCAAAGAAATAACTCTGCTATCCTAGGTTACACAAATAACCGATTCTGAATTTTTTTTCCTAATGAGCCATCTTTCTTCTCGATTCTTCCTTCAAATATTAAAAGCACCTGTGCCAGTCACCTTAAGCTGCCAGCCTACCTTGATCGTGCTTGGTGACGGGAGTCTGAAATAATACGTGTCCTCTCTTGACAGGGGGTGGAAGGGAGAAGGATGGATGTGGCAAAGAGGAAGAGACTGATTGATTTCTCTGTATGGTTTTGCTGAGGTGACTCTTGACAAACAGCCAGCAGAGCCTCCAGGGGTGTTCACATGCTTGGTAGTTTTGCTCGCCTCGCTACACAGGCTCCCGGACACCATAGAGGGCAACTTTCCCGTGAGTTCTACCCACATCTCCCAGGGATTCTCAGCTAGTGCACTAGTACCCAGGCAGGTGCCTTGCACCAGTCTCCAGTGTGTTTTATCTGTAGCCCCTTTCCGACAATAAGTGAACCATATGCTACACTGTTGCTGGGCTGCAAACCTCAAGAGCGGTTCTCCTACTGAGTTTTCCTTCTACTATGGCTAAGTAGGCTCAATTATTGTAAATGGGTGTTCACCACATCTACCATGCTTGTACCCTGAGGCATTGTCTTTACTTAATAAGCAATCCCTTTTTATTATCAAATCATTACTTAGTATTCAGTAGTGTGCTGGCTAGATTTGTGTCATCTTGTCACGAGACTATAGTCATCTGAGAGGAGGGAACCTCAGTTGAGAAAAAGCTTTCAGAAGAGTTGGCTGTGGGCCAGCCTGTAGAACATTTTCTTAATTGGTGATTGATGGAGGAGGGCCCAGCCCATTGTGAGTGGTGCCATCCCTGGTCAAGTGGTCCTGGCTTCTATAAGGGAGCAGGCTGAGCAAGCCATGGTGAGCAAGCCAGTAAGCAACACCCCTCTATGGCCTCTGCATCAGCTCCTGTCTCCAATTCCTGCTCAGTTTGAGTTCCTGCCCTGACTTCCTTCAGTGATGAACAGCAATTTGGAAGTGTAAGCCAAAGAAACCTTTTCCTTCCCAACTAGCTTTTTGGTCATGACATTTCCTTGCAGCAATAGAAATCCTAACCTCACTGTTGCTGGGTTCTGAATATCAAGGTTGGCTTCCTCCTAAGACAAGCAGTTATCTTTGTTTAGTTAATTATTCATTCATTGTAATTCTTTTATTCTCTTTCATTGAAAATAGATTCTTTTCTCATGCAATATATTCTGATTACAATTTCTCCTCCTCCTACTTCTCCCAGGTCGTCCCTGCCTTCCCTCCCATCCTGACCCATGCCCTTTCTGTCTCTCATTAGAAAGGAGCAGGCTTCTAAAAGATAACCAAACAAATACAATAAGATAGAAAACCATCACACTGAAGTCAGACTAAAGCAAACCAACAGAAGGAAAAGAGCCTCATAGATGGCACAAGAATCAAAGACCCTGTTGTTCACACACTTGGGAATCTTATAAAAACACTAAACTGGAGACCATAATATAAACACAAAGACCCTTCTGCAGACCCGTGCAGGCCCTGCTCTTACTGCTTCAGTCTCTCCGAGCTCAGATGAGCTTTCCTTTAAGCCAGAGTGGTAGTGTACCTGTAATCTTGGCATTCCAGAAGCCTAGCCAGGCTACAACAGCAAGACCCTGCCTGAAACAATAGTCCATTCTGATTAGTGGGGGATCCCTGCCTCCTAACTACACCCAGAATGGCCCATCATCTCTAGGTAGTTCACAGGAATGTTGCATATGGTATCTGTATTTTGCATACATGTCAGGAGCTGATTGAGCTCTGAAATGAATTAGCATATAACTGTAAGGTCAGACACAAAAGGTCAAACTGCTAAGCCTGGTAACCAGCATATTTAATTTAACCCAAATATATTATTTTGAAAGAGGCCAAGAATCACAAGACTTGATAACATTGGGTTTCCATTATACTGAGCTTCTTTAAGTCAATTAATGTTTTGTAACCATGATTCCATGCTAAGATTCTGAATGCTATCCCAAGGAATAAATTACAAGGAATAAATTACACATCCAGGACTGTATTTGTTTGTACAGGTTGTTGGGGCTATACCTCAAGGGTAGAGTGTTCACCCAAATTCAGTTCCTAGTACCACAGAAACAAACAAAAGTAAAATAGAAGTGAAAGAATATTTTAGTCAGGAATGGTGGCTCATATCTGTGATCCCCAAATTCGGGAGGCTGGGGTAAAAGGATTGCTGTGAACTCAAGGTCATTCTGAGCTACACAGAGAGTTCAAGGCCAGTCTGGCTACATAGTAAAATTTGTCAAAAAAAAGAGAATGCTGAAACTTCAATGTTTACGACTTAGAAAATGCTCAAATAATAAACTAAATGATTTCCTGAAATTTAAAAGTTTGAATAATTGTTTTCTTAGTTCTATGAACAGCAAACCCAAATGTAGACAAACCACATTTTAGCATACTTTCAACTTACACAACTGAGTATCAGAATATTTTGGATTGTTAAGCTTTGAGTTATTGTTTCTCAAGGATATCCAAAAATATATCTGATAAGAGGTTAGGTTCCAGAATATCTTAAAAAAGAATACAACTCAACAGTCTTAAAAATCTCAATTTCAAATGAGCACAGGAGCCTAGAATAATGTTAAGAGTACTTGCTGCTCTCCCAGGAGATACAGGTTCCATTCCCAGAACTCCAGAGAATCCAATTCCCTCTTCCAGCCTCTTAAGGCATCCACACACATGTAGTATACACACAAAGACATATACACATAAAATAAAAAGCAAACAAGCAATATCTTTAAAATGGATAAAGGACTTGAAGAGACAATGTTTCCTTAAAAGATGCACAATGAACACAAACAGGAAAAATCCAATGTCATTTAGTAACTATGGAAATAAATATTAAAATCACAATGAGATAATTTCCTACCTACTCACATGAATAGAATAAAAATGGAAAAATAACAAATGTTGATGGGGATATAAAAAAAACCTAGAATGCTGACACACTGCTGGCAGGGTGTCGAATGCTCGGCTGCTGTGGAAGAGAGTTTGGCTGATTCAAAGTAAGCGAGACATAGAATTATCATATGGCTCAACAATCGTGCTCCTAGGCATACATCCCAAAACACTGAAGACAAGTATTCAAATGAAAACCTGTGCAAGTGTTCATAGCACCCCAGAAAATGAAAACACCCCAATGACCACCTAACAAACAGATAAACAAATTGTGGGGAAAAAAAACACAAATTGTGGTTGAACTAGACAGTGAAGTACTGTTTTGCCTTGAAAAAAAAAACTAAGTGCAGATGCATTCGCTACTGCGGGTGAAATTGGAAAACACGGGGCTAATTGGAAGACCCAGGGTACAGAAAGCAACATACTGTGTGGCTATTTTTATGCTATGTGTTAGCTTCTATGACAAAAACACCTGAGAAATCAACTTAAAGCAGGAACGTTGGGGGTTTTGTGGGGGAGCAGGGGGTGCTCATTCTTTCAAAGAGTTTAGTCCAAGATCACCTAGGTCGGCTGGTTCTAGGCCTACAGCATCATAGAAGGAGCATATGGACGAGGAAAGCTGCCTCACAGTGACTAGGAAGGAAAGAGGGAGAGGGAAAGAGAAATGGATGGAGAGAGAGAGAGAGAGAGAGAGAGAGAGAGAGAGAGAAACTTCCTTTTATAGCAACGGCCTCTTCCCTAGTCTTTGAATACATTCCCTAGTTATGAATGCATTAATCTATTATTCATTAAGAAGGTCAGCACTCACGACCCAATCATCTTTCAAAGGCCTCAGTGTTCTGGGAACCAACCTTTAACAAACAGGCTGCTGAGACGCTGTTGACGTCAGAGTCTGGAATGATTCCGCAAGCTCATGTTTTAGATGCTTGCTCTTGAGCTGGTCACCACCACGCTGAGAACCCATGAAACCTTCAGGTGGCTGAGTCTAGCTGATACAAGTGGGTCACTGAGGAGGGGCTTTGAAAATGATACCTGACCTTTGGCTATTTCAGCATTCTCTGCTGCTTTTCTCTCTCACACACAAACAGCTGCCCCAGGTCAGACACTCCCTCTATCACAATGTCTGGCCCAAGAGCCTGGAGCCAAGCAGCTGTCAGCTAAAATCTCTGAAAATAAGAAGGAAAAGAAGTCTTTTTCTCTCAGGTCTTTCTCTCTGTCATGTGTTTTTGACACTACAGTGCAAAGGTCATTAATAAAAAAAATTAATCCAGGGGGCTGAAGAGATGGCTTAGTGGTTAAGAGCATTGCCTGTTCTTCCAAAGGTCCTGAGTTC
>LOJH01028905.1:0-17599 GCA_001685095.1 Ellobius talpinus | reverse complement strand
GAGGAGGGGGAGGGGGGAGGAGGAGGAGGAGGAAGAAATAATCAAGCACAGAAGACAACAGTAATGCAAGGACCAAAAACAGCTACAAGACACAAAGAAACAAGCCCACATGCCCAGACTTCCTCCTCATCGATAATGACTTTAAACGGAAATGGATTCAACTCTCTCTCCATTCAAAGACAAAAATAGCATAAAGGATCTTTTAAAGCAGGAGAAATCTGCAGAGACAGAGTAGATCGTTACCAAAAGAAAGCAGGGTGAGTGCCTAACACCTAATGAAGCAGGCTTAATCACATGTGCATTGTAAAGAGTCATACAGCAAGTTTTGTGTATCTAAAAGCAGGTCACCAAAATGTTTTAATATCCTGAAAACAAGGAATAGTTCTATAATAAATATTAGACTTTCATACTCTACTTTCAATACCGGATACAACTGGACTGAATACAAGAATGGAAACATAAGTAACGGTTACACCCACTGTGAATAGAACACTAGCAAGCAAAGCATGAACACGCTTCTCCAACACTGCCAGGATAAACGACAGCCAGACTGTGAACAAGGTCACAAAACTGTAAACGCTAAGTATCTTCCCCAGCCACAACACGAAGAAGTTAGAAGTCAGTTACAGAAATAAAACCAGAAAAACCACAAAATCATAGGGGCTGAACAATACATTAGTAAACAGACAGCTGAACCAAGAGAATAAAATACAATGTTCTGAAACATACGGTATTACAGCAAAGACCGGGCTGGGGGGAAACACACAGCAATCAACACTTCCACTTAAAGGAAATTCCAAATCACTGAATCAACTGTAAATTACAGAACCAGAAAGCCAAGAAACTAAACAGATGCTAGTAAGAGAAAGAACAAAGATGGAATCAGAAATAAATAGAACAGAAAGAAGGAAAAAACACTAAGAAAAAGCAGGAAAACCAAAAGTTTATTCTTTGGGGAGGAAAAAACCTCAATGAAACTCACCAGTGTCTAGGCAGATGTAGTAAGTCCAAAAGAGGAAGACAAACAATTACTAAAATCAGAAACAAGAGTAGGGACGTTTTATCACTGATTCCGCAGAACTAACAAGGACTGTAAGAGAGCTGGCAAGTAGGATAACTTACATTAAACGGACAAATTTTCTAAGAACACAAAAATCAACAGAAATTATATCATTAAAAAAACCAAAAATTTAACAATCCTGTAACTAGTGAAGAGGGGAAACCAATCACGGAAAAATCTCTTGACAAAGAAAAGCTTTAACTTAATAGTTTTCCTAGTAAACATTTAAAAGAATACCAAGAATGTCAATCCTCAAACATCCAAATGTCTCAAGAGAAGGGATCACTTCTGAACACACCTTAAAAGGGTCACATCCTCCTGACACCAGCTCCAAGCAAAAACACTGTAAGAAAACTCTAGGCCAGAGCTCTAATGCTGAGGATAACAAGAATCCTCAGCGAAACACTCGTAAATTGAATTGAGCAGTATACTAAGAGGATTATACACAGGAGACCACGTGAAATTATTCCCGGAATATGCAATATTTGCTACATGCAAATCAATCTGCAATGCACCACATCAACAAGAAGCAATAAGACACGCCCCCATGATTAGCTCAAGTGATGCAGAGGGAAAAAGCAACTGACAAAGCCCAATACTCCCTTACAACAACAAAAGGAACAAACTAGCAATAGAAGGAAACCACCCAATGTAATAAAGCCGTGAAAACCCGCAGTGAGCATCAGTGATGACAAAGCATTTCCTCAAAAACCAGGAACAAGGTGAGGACGGCCACTTTCCTACTTCTACTCAATGCAGTATCAGAAGGTCTAACCGCAGCACTCAGGCAAGAAAAAGAAACCGACATTAGACTTGGGAAGAAAAACTAAAGCCTCCTGCATCTGCAGATATTACATGTCAAGTCCAGGAGTTCACAAAAATAAAATAGAACCAATACATGAAATCAGATAGTTGGCAGGGTGCACAATCACTACACAGGACAGTGAGCATCCTGAAAAGAACATTGCCAATATAATTCTACTCACATTGAGGTAAAAAAAAAATATTTAGGGACAGGCTTAAGCAAAGAAGTAAAACTGTGACAAAAGCTAGAAAAAAAATGATATAAGTAAAGAGAAACATTCCCCATGCCCATGTCTACAAATTAGAAGATGTGATGCTGTTAAGATTACTTAAAGCAATTTACAAATATAACACAATCTTTATCTAAATTCCATGGTATTTTCTACAAAAAAAAGTTTTTATCCTAAAATCCCAAATAGCCAAAGTGATCTAAAAAAAAAAAAAATCTGAATTAAAAAACTGTGATGGAGGAACCATGTCTGCTAGTATCAAACTATATAACTATATTGGAAAGTTACAGCAATCAAGCCAGGCAGTGGTGACACACTCCTTTAATCCCAGCACTTGGGAGGCAGAGGAAGGCGGATCCTGTGAGTTCAAGGCCAGCCTGAACTACTGAGTGAGTTCCAGAACAGGCTCCAAAGCTACACAGAGAAACCCTGTCTTGAAGGGGGAAAAAAGAAAGAAAAAAAATTACAGCAATCAAAATAGTGTAGTAATAGTAGTATACAGACAGACATAAAAACCAACAGGACAGAACACAAAACCTCAGAGATATGGCCAAATAACTCACCAAGGTTACTGAGATCATTCTATGATAGTCTTGTTCACTATGTGCTGCTGGGGAAAAGTGGTTATCTGCTTGCAAAACAATGAAAGGGGAACTCCACACATGAAAAGTTAATTTAAATATGTCAAAGACTCATATACAACACCCCAAACTAAAAAACTCCCTGAAGATAAGAAAAGGTCAATGCTTTATAGCATGGGATTTGGTAATAACCTCTGACAACATACCGTGGTACAGACAGTAAGAGGGATCATAAAAACCCACTTTTGTACATGAGAGAGTACCAACAGAGGAGAGAGGCAACCCACAGAATGGGAGAAAACTCGTGCAAATTGTATCTGATAAGGGATCACTACGTAAGGTTCTTCGAACAGTTTTGAAAATGCAAGAAATAATAAAACAGCCATGAAGCCCTCACTGATGTAATTCATTATCAGTCTTGCAATCCCTACACAAATATTCTTTTTTCCAGGCCAAAAAAGAAAAAAAAATACAAATAAACAAAACCACCTTACTAGCAACTTTAAGAGAAGGTAACACAGAAATACTACAGGGATTCACTCTGTATCCCATAACTTGTAGGGATCTTAACCAGTTTCCGGGGTACTGCAATTAGACAGGAGCCACCAAGCCCAGCATGCAAATTCCAAATTTACTAGATAATCAAAAAAGGTAAATCAAGACTAAGAAAACAAGATCATGAGTTAAAGGCCAGCCTGAGCGATACAATGAAAACACTGATGGGCGGGGAAAAAAACTACAATATAATCATCTTCATACCAATCTCTGCCCAAAAAAGGTGACAAATATTTTTAAGCAGACAGCGTTCCAAAAACAACTTAATTCAAATTCCTGTAATCGGGTACTCCTATGAGCAGGATAAGCTGAAGAGCCAAGTGTCTACTGGACGTGGGAAGCTCTGCTCTTACGTTCTACAGAACATAGAGGTAAGAAGATATATGAGTGAAAATGAGCTGGTCCTAACAAAGAGAAAAAGGCAACAGCATCATTAGTAAACGGGAAGGGTCCTATGTGCAGGCTGAAAAGCGTTTGGCAAAGCTGTACATGCCATCTTCTTTTTCCAGAATTGGTATGGGGGGAGGACTTGAAACAATAAACAAGCATAAAAAGGCTATTCTGAACTGGACTCAGAGTATGCCACACTCAAGGCCAATCATTCACACCCAAAGATAAGAAGTCTCTACAGTCAGCCCTTTGCTGTTACACATCTTCAACAATTTAGGTTCCCATCAGCACTTAAGTAACAAAACCTTGTCTTGTTCATCTCGTTGCATCTGCCTTGTGCCTTCAGTGCCACTGTGAAACAAGCAGCTTAGTGAAGGAACATTGCCGGGCCTTTGCAAGGTAGAGCAAAATATTTAACCTATTCAAAGTCTTGTTTGTATACCTGATCTGTTCTCAGTTTAGGGGGAATCTGCTGGACACAAACATCTGTTCCCATCTGTCCTAAAGAAGATGTACTTGCCAATGATAAGGAAGTCACACAGCACAGGGGAGGGCAAGAAGGGGCAGATGAGAAGTCCACAGGCTGCAGCAATGGAGGAGGTTTCCAGCCACCAAATCAGCTCCAGGCACTACTGTCTGTACTGCTGGCCTGGCAAGGCACTATCATCTCAGACTGGGTCTCTTGCCGCCGTCAACCTACCCCAGCAAGTGTACAGAAGAATGTGCCACCAAGAATCGCTTCCCTGTTCTGTTCACACCTCCTGAAGGGTTGGCCTATCCCACAAAACAACAAAAATGTATGCATATGCGTGTGTGTGTGCGCGTGCGCATGCATGTGTTATGTATACATGTACACAGGGAAGCTAGAAATCAACTTCCAGTGTTATTCCTCTCCTCAGGAGCCATCACCTTGTGGTTTTGAGCTAAACTGACTGGCTAGCAAGCCCCAAGAACCTGTCTGTCTTCACCTCCTCAACACTGGGATTACAAGTGTGTGCCACCACACTTATTTTTTTCAATGTGTATTCTGAGTTCAAACTGACTGAGCTATTTCCTCAGCCCAAAAGCATGTCTCCGCCCTCCAGTGCAGCTCTGCATGTCTCCTGCTCTAAGCACTCTTCAGTAAGAACAAGGCTAGGGAATGTGCTCCAGGGGAAATGTGACCAATGCTATCCTTGCTACTTGGGTTTTCAGGGAAATAAAAAAAAAGGAGAGATTTTCAATTTCCATTACCACTCCTCACTAGAAGCAGGTGGTTGGGATGCAAATAAGTTTAAGAGAAATAGCAGGAACACTTCAACAATACTTCAGTTACCTACAAAAACCTGACTGCCCACAGAAGGAAGGGCAACCGCAAGGCAAGAGACAAGCCTGGGGAGACCTGTGAGAAAGGATTCATATGTAAAGCACAGAATTTAGTCAATGAGCATCATACATGCTATGCTTCTGGCTCAGTACTTACACCAAAGATGCTTTTCAAAGGAAAGAAAAAGGTATGCTCACTCAAGTCAGTTTATACTCTAAATAATACTGCTCACAAATAATTTTAATAGTAGCAATATTATGTACTTCATAAGGTATCCAGAAAAGCACACAGACAAGTTTATATAGATTGTGTCAGGCCTTCTAGAGGCACGCCAGTAATTTAGATAGCCCTTCACTGGAAAGATCACACTCAGGAAGGAGGGATACACCTGGAGGTCAAGAGTGAGGACCCCAGAAACTGTTCAATCAGCCTTCCTCTGCTACCTAAGATCTCAGTGAGGAGGCACATCCCAAAAGAAAGCTCTACCTCAGTAGTCAGCCTTCCTGATGCTGCAACTTCAAGTTGTGGTGACCCCAACCATAAAATTATTTTTGTTGCTACTTCATAACTGTAATTTTGCTGCTGTTATGGATCGTAATGTAAACATCTGATATGCAGGATATCTGATATGCAACCCTGTGACAGGGTCAAAACCCACAGGTCAAGAAATACTGTTCTACCCAGACTGAGCAGACCAGACCAGCATCTCCTCAGATACTGGTGCTAACTAAGAAAAGCGGCCCAGGTGCCCTGCAGCTCTAGTAACTAAACTAAGCAACTCAGTCCAAAGGACAAGGCCTTGGCTTCCCAGCTCTAACTAGACAGAAGTCTGCTAAAGCTGTCCTAGCCATGATTATTAACTAGGAGTTTTACTTATGGAGGAGTGCTCAGAACACGAGAGGACAGACAGGAGATACACTTCAATGGTAGAAAAGCACTTGGGAGAAGAAAGGATGAACCTTAAAAAGCAATATGATCTGATTAAGGTGAGAGTTGCTGGGCAACAGGCACAGACATCCCCTGTGCCTATGGAAAGGCTGGTTCCAGGGCTCCCAGATTCTAAAACCCACATGCTCAAGTACCTTACATAAAAAGATGGAATACAACCCAGATGTGTTGGCTCATGTCTGTAACGCCAGGACTCAGGAGACTAAGGCAAAAAGCTTGCCATGAGTTCAAGACTAGTCTGGGCTACATAACTGAGTGAAACCCTGCCTCAAAAAATAAAAATAAACATAAAAATAAGGATAATAAATAAAATGGCATGACACCTGCATATAAGCCTTGTTGTAAATCATCTCTAGTGTGCTAACAATGCCTACCACAACATATATGCAATGTAGGCAGTTGGTACCATCTGGAGAACGAAGTCAGGCAAAGGCCTGTATATTTCAGAACAGGTGCCATCTATCTCACAGATTCTCACACTGGGTGTGTGAAACCCTGGTGGTAGAATCCACAGATGTGGGGGCAGCTTGCTCTCATTTTCCTTCCCCCCTCTCAGTATCAGATCTGCAGGCTACCATCATGGAGCATTCCTGCAGGCTACCTGCTTTAACATCCAGAAAATCCTGGGCCTCCAAAAGATGCTATTTTCAAAAGGCACACAATTTCTCAGATGTGTTGCTAACAAAAAAAATTTCATAATAAAATTAAAATAACCAAAAAATGGCCTTTTCAGATGGCTAGAAATTTTAGAGATTCAACACTTCCTTAGCTTCTACCTCTATTAAGTATGCAGCTAGGAATGCCCAGATAAATGCAGACTAAGAATGTCCTAAAGTGCTTTAAAGACACTTTCAGAGATAATTATTCCCCTATTTCTCTCCTGAAATTCAAGGAAGGTCAGAAATAGAAAGCCACTTTGAAAGCAGTGCTCTGATTACCCAGCGGGCTTTAGAAGCCATGAGTTCTGAACAAAGGTTTCCAGAGGTGAGATCTCAGATATCCTTGACTGTTCCTGGACCCAGGCACTCCAGAAGAGCTGACTCCTTGAGTAATTTTTCTCCTAACAAAACAGCAGATAAGAATATTTTCAAAGGTCTTTGTCTCAGCACCTGTCTGAGATCAAGGTTAAGTACAAAGTAACTAAACCAAAGAGACCTATATAACCCCAAACCACTGGGTTTATCTGAATTTAAAAGCTCTACTTACTGTTGTGTTTGGGACAATGGAGAAAACATCTCTTTCACTCTGGTTTAGGCTGGCTTTGTTTTTTGTTTTTCACTACAGCATCTTCCTTTCGCAATTAATTTAAAGGTCTGGAATGCTTGCTGAAATAGTACAGCAAGTCTATGCTAAATCTGAGTCTCTACTGAGAAGCAGGTCTAATGAGTTATTGAACTAAAGATTTAATTTACCTAGTGAAAACTTATTATAATCTTAAAATCAACTATCGCTATCTTTTCCAGGAAACCACACAAAATAAGTTAACTCCCCAGGAAGGCTCCCTCATGCCTTCCTGTGATCTGCTTAAGCCTAATCCTCATGCAGTCTGCTGGAAACAGATTTGGGCAAGGTGGGCAGGGGGCGGGGAGCATTGGACCTTTCTCGGCTCCTCTTCCTACTGTGGACAAATTGAGTAAGTCTCCTTTTTCTGTTTCTCACTATTGCTTGTCTACTTAGATGGGCTATGGAGAAGGAGGGGTTAACCTGAACTGTAGGACACTGAGAGCCATCCAGCCTCCACCCCACTCCCAGCCCCAGTAAGTCTGGTAGAGATGGTCTAGTATAAAGAGAGCTGCTTGGGTTCAGAAGTCAGGAACCAGAACTCTGCAGGCTTTCACATCCTCTGCTTCTCCTTTCCTAATCCACAAAAAGAAGATGGCAAACAGGAAAAGCCAGCAGGAAAACACACAAAACTCACATTAGGTAAAGCCAAAAACTGCTGTTAAGTAGTGGCCTTCTAAACCAGAGCCTAAGTGACACTCCTTCCCTCAACACAACTTGGTGACGAATCCATCCACTCACCTCATTCCACCTCAAAGTCTGCAGTAAATCTTGCTTTTGAGTTCAACTTGGGGCAATCTCTCAGAACCTAGATTAGAACAATTGTGAGCTTTAGTATAATAGTTACTTTCAATTTTTGGAAAATATGCAACTGTACCTCGTAGTAATTTTTGGAAAATATGCAACTGTACCTCACAGTAAGTAAAGGACCCAAAAGAGCAATATTAATAAAATCCTAATTTAAAGCCTCTTTTAATTTTAACCTTTATGTGAAGCTCTATATATTTAAATTTGGGCTAACGACAGCCACTCCCACACAAAGAACTGACTCCTAAACCTGACTAGACAGATAGATGGATATTCGAGGGCCACATCACAAACAACCAGCTCAGAACATCCGGGGGAAACTCAGGACCAGGACCTGTAAGAAGTCCCCTAGAAGGAAATGCTAATTAGCCAAGCCATCAGCATCCCATTGCTTATGAGAACCCAGCTCTACCCCCACACCCCCAGTGTTGTTCTGAAGCAGTGATCCTCAGCAGGGTGCAATTCTATGTCCTGAAGTCACAACCAGAGAAGGAGACATACTACTGCCATCTAATGGGTACAAACCAGGGAAGGTGCTAGACCACACATCACCCAGCCCAAAGGATAAATAAAGATGTGGCTGAGAAACTCTCTTCCATAGCAACATTCTGGCTTGTAGAATTTAGAATTTCCACAATTCTGGGAGCTGAGGGGACAACTCAGTCAACAAAGTGCTTGCCACTCAAATATTAAGAATCCAAGTTCCAACACCCACATAAAAGTCAGACGTGGTGGCATCTGCTTGGACTTCCAGAACTGAAGAAGGGAAGAGAGGCAGGTGAGTTGACTAGCTAGCTAATCATCAAGTCCCAAGTCCCACCAAGACCTTGTCTCAAAAGCAAGGTAGAGAGTTCCTGCAGAATGTTTTCAAGTTGACACTCAGGTATGCACATGCATGCATATACACTAACATACACACAAAGTAATTCTACAGTTCATTTTTGCTTGTAAATTTAATGTTGTGTGGGTATTTTGTACACTGGTAAGTCTCTCATCATTTGAATGCCTGCAGAGTCAGGAAGAGGGCACTGAATCCCCTGGAACTGGAGTTACAGAGGGCTGTAGGTACTAGAAACTGAACCTGGGTCCTCTGGAACAACTTCCAGTGCTCTTGGCCACTGTGCCATCTCTCCAGGCACCAAACTCTACAATTCCAAAACTGCTTGTCTGAGACAGATAATAAGCTCCCAACCACCATCATAAAGTATTTCCTATGAAAGCTACGTATCTATGTAGTACTCATAAAAAAATACAAATTCATGTTC
Organism: Ellobius talpinus; assembly: GCA_001685095.1. NCBI lineage: Eukaryota > Metazoa > Chordata > Mammalia > Rodentia > Cricetidae > Ellobius > Ellobius talpinus. Next base: position 8,372 of record LOJH01028905.1, on the reverse strand, counting down.
AATAACAGTAATTAGAAGAGAGGGAGTGTTTTGTTTTGGTTTGGTTGTTTTGAGACAGCACTTCTAGATAGCTCAGGCTAGCCTAGATCTCCAGGCTGGCTGGAATTCATCAGATCTGCCTGCCTCTGCCTCTGAATGCTGGGATTCATGCTGTACACCACCATGCATGGTCCTGAGAATTTACAATAAATGTTTCAATGTCCAAAAATCTTTGAATTAAACTATGTTCATAAGAGCTTCCCAAGAAAGGTATTGTGGTTTTTGTTTTGGTTTGTTTTCCCATTTACTGAGGTTAAACCCTACTTCAAACTCTTTTCCCAGTCACATAGAATGAAGCTGGTAAACAGTAATAATAACCATTGCGCTTCACTCATGTGACTCCTAGTCCTGGGGAGACAAGGGCTTCTCTTTCCAGCCTGTCCCCCCAGCACTGGAGAATCCCAACCTTCATTCAGCCAAGCACAAAAACACTTTAAAACTTACTCCAATTTTATATTCAAAACAGGATATACCCAGGACCATATGCCCTGTGCTGGGCAGGAGAGATCTGGGGAGGGAGCTGCAGCAAGCCTTTCCTGGGCTGCCACGGCCAGAAGGTACAGTTCTAGATGTAAGCTGGGAGGGAAAGAGCCTGTGAAGGATTCTGAGTCACACACACAGCCCAGACAGCAGATATGCTGTTTACTCAAGGTTGGTCTCTACAGTATAGCATACACCCACAAAATGAGGAAAGATAGCCATTAACTCTCAAAACAGAGCCTCTGTTTTGATAGTCTTAATGCATTGAGCTATAACTAGCTAACTGCATAAACAGGGCATACCTGGCAGCTGACTAGCACTGGTAAACCACATGGGTACACGAACAAACATGTCAATTTGAAGAGAATGTGACGTAGGACACACGGATTCCAACAGAAATGCTCCTTTCAAACTAGACATGACTTCCAGGTGAAGCAAACCAGACCTACTCTGATTACAGACTATTTTGCCTCAGAATCCTCAGTGATGTATGCAAACTGCCCAAGGCAGACTCAAGCACTGTCACAACCAAGGGCCCAGGAGAGGTGAGTGGAGCGAGGCGCTCACAGCCCAAGAGACACAAAGTCAAGGGACAGAAAGTCTGGGGCTCCCAGAAAAACCTGTGGTAGGTGGTGGAAGCTCCCACCCACACCTCAGGACAAGGTGTTAACCAGGCCTTCACCATGTGTCTCTGAGGGGTGTGGAACCCTAAAGGCAGCATGATGTGGATGGGGCCAACAAGGGTCCTAGAGTCAAGGAGCCTGTGAAAGAGAACAGGCCCACTCACCTCCACTGTTCAAGGAAGACAACAGGAAGGTCCCATCAAGAGTCAGAAAAACAGAGCAGGTCCAAACCTACTTCCTGATCAAGGAGAGACAAAGCAAGAGGAGCAAGAAGGAAGACCAGAGGGTGGGGCCCAGCAGTCAACAGGGAGACTCAGGAACTGTAGTGCAATTTGCAATGTAACCCTGACCCCCACTCCCATTTTTCTGGACTTAAATTGTTCTTTAAATCAAACTCATAATAAAATCTCAAACACAAACACTTCTTTTTGTCGTTTGTTTTCTCTACTCTCAGCAATTCTGTTCCAAAAAAGAAAGGTTGTTCAATTTCCTGTCAGAAGCAATCCAGAGAAGGCCACCTACACTGTAAAAGCAGTAAGGGGGGAAATAGCTGAAAAAAAGCCTGTGTGTGGGCATCACCGAGTGCAATGTAACTAGCACTCTGGGTTGTTAAAGCACTTTTCTTTGATCATTCGGAGAACTATGAAAACTAGCCAGTCTGGCGGCCACAGAGAAGCTTGTCCTCCAGCCTACCCAAGGAAAACAGGACCTGTGACAGGCTTCAGTCTCACCAGCTGAGAGGTGGCCAGGGTGGCTACATGTCTTTAGCAACAGTTTTCTATAAACTAGAGAAAGGCAGAAAGAATCTCAGTCAGCTTAAAGTAAAGCTCTCAGAGAAAGGTGGCTATGGGTGACCATGACCCTTCTGCCCAATTCCCACATTCTACCTGACACACACATCTCTAAACTGAGATCATCTCCTTCCCAAAATGTTCAGTCCTAGAGCTATAAAGACAGCCCACTTAAAACCTGAACACATTCTTATGGGTTGCTACACCTTCACATCTATTCTACCCCCACTTCCTTTCTGGAAAGCCTACAGTCTTTAGACAGGCAACCAACTGGCCCAGCACTTGTGAAATGTAAACTCAGGCTGGAAACTGGCTCGCAGTTTGGTTCCAAGCCCCACATCAGACAACCTGTCGCTGCCTGTAAGTTCAGCTCTGGGAGAATCTGAGACTCTGGTCTCTGAGGGCACGTGCAACACGTGCACACCCATGCACACACCCACAGACAAACTCACAACCTGAGATATGCTCAGGAGTGAAGTAAATGCTCTGTGATGGAGACAGAAACTGACTCAACAGCCCATCAGCAAACAGGAGAAAACAGCACACGCAAAGTAAGCTAAAATACAGTATTATCTGTCTATATTGTGACGATGTCACTTCCATAAAACCGCACTTCCCATTCAAAGAAGCAGCTTCCACAAAAGCAAGACACAGGTGAAGGAGAAAAACCATGACCATAAAAGAATGCACAGTGAGACAACAGTAACTGCTGGCAAACCTGCATGCCCAAAGACAGAGACCTGGAAGGAAACCAGCGTGGCAGGGCAGCTCCCAGCAAAGACAAGCCTATCAAGTTCTACAAATGGCTTGCGTGAGGAACTAATGATTCTGAGGTATTCAAACAACTGAAGGGCTTTACCTTGCTTTACTCAATAAATGCACATAAACCTACAAAAAGATGCAGGCACAGTAGAAATAGCCTTTTTCCCTGAACACCTGACCAGAGAGTCAATACCTATAAAGGCTGATGAGCACTTCCTATAAACAAGAGCATTCGCCTATAAATTTTTTATAGTTGTGACTATCACAACTCAGAATACAGTGATGATATAAACACCATGAAATACTTCAGAGGCCATGTTTGTCTCCCTTTAACTATCCTAACAATGTCTATTTCAGTAAATGGATTCAATCCAGGACCTTGCACTGTACTCTGCTTTCATCTCAATAGTAACACTTTCATCTGAAGAATTTTCATTTTTCTTGCCCCTTGTGATCATGGCAATCAAGAAAATCCCGGCCAGCTTGTGTGGTGTCTCTTTAAAATATATGTATTTGATGGTCCCTTATGATTAGGGTCATGTACATTTTCTACAGGAATACTATACAACAAGAGCTCCTTTAACTTCATTCTGTCAGGTGGAACACAATTTCAAATCATGTCTACACTATGGCAATGTTAACTCATACTACTTAACTAAGGTAGTATCTGTCAGAATTCCACACAATAAAGTGACTTTCTTTTCTTTCATGACTGTTACTTAGTGGGATGACACTTTGGACCATAAAGAGGGCAGGAGAGATGGCTTGCTGGTTAAGAGCACTTGTTGGATTCATTTCCACATCCACACCATGATTCTAGTGTCGAAGAATGCCCTCTTCTGATCTCTGTAGGTACCCAACACGTGTGATGCACATATGAACATACAGACATTCATTTTCATACATAAAATAAAAATAAACACATCATCTTTAAAAATAAGACTCCATAGGTACTTTATTTCTTAATAAACTTTCAGTATTTATAGTCCAAAAATAGCTGCCATTTTAGTGAGAAAATGGTATTTAGAAGCCAAGATGTGGGGGTGCAGTATGCTTTCTGAGAAAGGATGACTGCTGTCTCCGGGCCTTCAAAGAGAAGAGCACCATATACACACATGTCTTTCCGTGTTTCTTCAAAGAGCACCATATACACACATTTCTTTCCGTGTTTCTTCAAAGAGCACCATATACACACATTTCTTTCCATGTTTCTTCAAAGAGAAGAGAACCATATACACACATTTCTTTCCGTGTTTCTTCAAAGAGAAGAGAACCATATACACACAGACACACATTTCTTTCTGTGTTTCTTGATTTTTCTATACCATTGAAAACCACGAGTTCCTGCCTACACTTTAAGTTCTAAGCGAACACCTCAGGTTCACCACCCAACTGTCCCTCTCCCCTCTCTGTGATAGTGGTGCAACTGGAGCTCACTGACCTCTACATTTATTTATAGACATCATTCCTCCATCATGTGCCAGGTGACACCATTTTTTATTACCTACAATGTAGTAAGAGGAAAGGTCTATTTTCTCAAACTGAGGGGTCAGTAAGGGAGCAACCCAGCAAGAAAAAACCCTTAGACAAAAACTGGTACTCCAGTCCCCTCAGAGAAGAAAGGAAAAAGAGAATATGAGGCCCCACACTTACAGATCCATTTTATCAGCAAAGACCAGACAAACAGCCAGCACTCTAAATGCCTGGCTGGGGTGGTGTGATCTTCTTTATACACGACATATATGGTGATACTAATTTTTCAGAGCTTAAATAGTCTAATCCCAAAATGTGTTCTTCAAAGATGCTGAAAGAGCTAAGGAATCTTAAGCCCACAATCAGGACCGTGGTCTTCTCCAGAGGGAGACAGGAGGAGGTCACAGAGGCTAGGTCTCTAAGCACCTGTCTTGGTCTATGGGAAGGAGCATGGGCAGGAGAGACACCGTCAGACTCTGGGCAGCTAGCTGCTGCGAGTGGTCCTCTGTGCTTCATTTCCAGAAAGGTCTTTAGGGTAGAGACAAGTCTGGGTTCACTGCCAGTAAGCAAAGAAAATTCCTCCTGCAGCTAGGGAGACAGGGCAGATGCACAAAACCTGGACCAATGCGACCCATGTGCAAGAGGAATGTGCAGACCATTTTTAAAACATCTCTATCACATTCCATAGCCTGTAGTCTAGTCCAGCTCAGTTATCAGATAAAATTTACTCTCAGAAGACTCTGTGTCTGCAATAAAACTCTGCTGAATAAATGAAAGATTATGGCAACACTAAGAATCAAAATTATTTCCAAGTCAGCACAAGAAAGTACCCTCGATGACATGACAAGGACTAAGGAGCTGGAGGCTCTGCTCAGTCCCTAGCATCAGTCACTGACACTGTGAAATTCCTCAGTAATATGCAGAAAATCTCCATCTTCACTACAAGATTACTGTAAGGATCAAATGGCAGAATTTAAGTAGGAGCACCTTTACTACTAAATGTAACAGAACCCTTAAGGAAAGGATAGCTGTTACCAGTCATGAGAGGGGTACTCAAGAACACAGTGCAAGGAGGCTACAAAGGCTTTCTCCTGAAACTTAAAAAAAAAAGTAAAATTAGGAAAACTTTCTACCCCTAAAAAACCTGAAAAGAAATTAATAGGTTTTATTGCTTTCAATACCTTCTAGACAGACTTAAAAATGTCTCAGTCAAAATCTAAGTTGCCTTTTCCTGCTCTTGATAACAGTTTTTTATTTGTCTGTTTAAGGCTTTTTGGTTAAAAAAAAAAAAAGGTCACCACAGCCAAGTTTAGAAAGTTATAGTCCTGAGCACAAAAGTCCTGAGTGTCTCTAAAATGGGAACTAACACACTTCTGGCAAGTTACACAAGCATTACTTTTGTGCCCCTACTGACTTCAAGTGAAGCCAACACATGATCTTGCCACTGCAGAGTGGTGTGGGCACATGTGTGAACACTAGAGGGGAAAGAAGTGTCACGTGGACTGCAAAGAGGAGCCTGACAGTCCCCAATGGACCACAGCAGGGAAGAATGGCCAATCTGCAGTGTGGGCCAAGGATGGGAAACAAGACTACAGCCCAGAGTCCATGCAAGCAAGCAGCATGCGTGCTGGCTAGAGCTCATCAGAATACTGGTGTACCATCCTACAAGTCTTAGAGCTTTTAGTCAAGACACTACTTCTATGATTTACTATAACAATGAAGTCTAGACTGATGAAATGATACTCGCTATGACAGGCAGGGAGAAGGAAGCGAAAGGTAAAAAGCAGTGTGACTGCATTTTACAGAACGTTTCAAACTCCACATATACACACACATGAACCCATACAGGAAAACAGGTGGGACTGCATGGACCAGTACCTCTAAAAACTAGGAGTACGTGGAAGGCTGGAACTTTCCAAAGTGCACAGGGTAAAAGGCACAGACACAAACGACCTATAACCCACATACGCGAGACACAAACTGAGCACACAGTCCCCTGTTGAATTACACCCAGCAGTCTTCACTCCACACTTATGAAAACAAATGCCTCTCCTGTGTGATGTGAAGGATGTCTCCCTGGAGCTGGAGGGTCACTCAGCAGTGAAGGGTGCCTACCGCTCTTGCAGAGGACTGGAGTTTGGCTCCCAGCCCCCACATCCGGTATCTCAAAGCAACCTTTAACTCCAAAGATCCAGGGCTGTTTTGTGGACTCCACAGGCACCCGCACTCAATGCATACACATCCAAACACAAACACATACATTTACACATAAATAAAAGTAAAATAGATCTTAAAGACAAGAAAAGCAAAAGATGGCTGGCTACCTAGTCCTAAGTTGAAGGGGCAGGAGCACCAGTGGCCACCAAACTCTTCTCACACCTCCAGGTGGTCACAAGTACTTTTATGGTAACAAGCACAAATCAAACCTAGTGCATCCAGAAGCTTCCATCTTGATGCTAATTTAGTCAAGAATCTAAATCTGTCTTCCAACTAAGTAATTTCCCTTATAAATAAAGACAGCCACTATGTGAGTGTATATAAAGTCAGACACATAATCCTCTCTACCTCATGTAATCAATATGGCGATCCAAGGAAATGGCATTCAACAACTCCACTTTACAAGGGGATGCAGGTAAGAATCGTGACATTTTAAACACTGTCCAACATAGTTAAGTTCATTCCATCCCAACACCCTTGCCCTTATATAGTACAGCAGTCTCTTACCCTAACAGTCCACAGTCCATCTCTACTGGTTCCGGCACAGTGATGAATGCCTTTTGTTACTTCACTGAATCCCCGTAACATCCCCGTTAAGGTGACTAATAGCTGTGATTCTCTTTTTTAAAGAAAACAGACTCAAAATAGTTAAGCTGAATGAAAATGAGGACATGACTCCTCCTGGGGCAGGGGAGATGTTCAGCTCCAGGCCTCCGGAAGGGTCCAGACTGAGCTGAGTCATGAGAGGAGAGAGAGAGGAAACAGGGAAGAGCAGAGACAGAAGAGAAGGCAAGTGGACCAAGAGCCAGACAGCAAGAGGCCACGAGAGCACATGGCTGAAATGGCAGGTTTTTATAGGAAAGAGAAGCTGAGGGAAGGGAAGCAAAGTCCAGGTCCTGGCTGAGAGGTTTAGTAGGGGGCAGAAGGAGCCAAAAGTACTGAGCCTTGTCCTGAGTTACTTTGGAACCTGACTAAAGCAATTTGGCCAAATCCAAAGAGCTCTTATAAAGTCATACTAGAACAATACTAACACAGGATGACATGGGCTTTCTAGTGTGCCATTACCGTCAGGCCAAGAAAGTCTCCTTTGGATTTAAGGTGATTAGAAGACACATCAATAGCAAGCTTACAGCCTGAAGAAGGCAAACACTTTTAGAAAGTGAGTCCTCAAAGGTCCCCACATTGAAAGTCAGCATCTGCATCTGTAAGTTGGGCACATGGGCAAGTGGCAATGAGGAGAAATTCTTGTCATACATAGGAAACAGATGGGGTGGATAGCACTAACAGATAATCAACTGTCTCTCTCTTCCTCTCTCTAGGACCACACAAACATCCAGTTAATGACATCATGAAAACTAGAAAAGCAGAAGCTCCTGACCAAGAGCAGGATTTGCATGTGCATCAAAATGTAGCAGAAGCAGGGAGTGGTCACACAGAGAGGGCAGAAATCTATTTCAGCTGTAAGTGCCAGTTCCCTGTTCTCCAAAGTGACTGCAACCCTGGCCAGGGAGATCCATCTGCACTCTCAACAGCCCAACAAGTTATGTCCTAACTCAAGTCCAACTATTTAAGAACTTACTTTAATTCAAACATTTTATACATTTACCAGATATAAGACTGATCAAAGAAACCTGAATCTCCAAAGATCTACCAACACTAACCTTCCCTTTAAAGAAATTGTAGGGCTGGAGAGATGGCTCAGTGGTTAAGAGCATTGCCTGCTCTTCCAAAGGCCATGAGTTCAATTCCCAGCAACCACATGGTAGCTCACAATCATCTGTAATAAGGTCTGGTGCCCTCTTCTGGCCTGTAGGCATATACACAGACAGAATATTGTATACATAATAAATAAACAAACAAACAAATAAATAAATAAGTATTTTTAAAAAAGAAATAAATTGTAAACTACTCCAGGAGTCAAAAAAGGAGAGTGTCTTAGTTAGGGTTTTATTGCTGTGAAGAGACACCATGATCATGGCAACTCTTA
>LOJH01028903.1:0-17599 GCA_001685095.1 Ellobius talpinus | reverse complement strand
GTTTGTTTTTGAGACAGGGTTTCTCTGTGTAACAGCCCTGACTGTCCTGGAACTCGTTCTGTAGACCAGACTAGCCTCGAACTCAGAATCCTCCTGCCTCTACCACCCAAGTGCTGGGACTAAAGGCGTGTGCCACCATGCCCCACCAGTTGGCCCTCTTAATTAATTTACTTAATTTTTTTTGGTTTTTCGAGACAAGGTTTCTCTGTGTTTTTGGAGCCTGTCCTGGAACTAGCTCTTGTAGACCAGGTTGGTCTTGGACTCACAGAGATCCACCTGCCTCTGCCTCCCGAGAGCTGGGATTAAAGGCGTGCACCGCCACCACCACCCGGCTGAAGCATGATGATACACACCTGTACTCTTAACACTAGCACTTGAGCAGAGGGAAGTTGGAGACTATTCTGGTCTATGTATGTAGTGAGTTCTAGGTTAGGACTATAGAGAATGTCAAATAAAAAAGTGGGCGTGGAAGGAAGAGGCAGGAGGATCTCTGGAGTTCAAAGCTAGCCTGATCTACAGAAAGTTTCTGGGCAGCCAGAACTACACAGGGAAATCCTGTCTCAAAAAAATAAAAGTAAATAAAAAAATAGAATACACTCGGATAGAAAAGGAAAGAAGGGGAGGGCAATTCAGAAGATTCTAGAACCAGTGTTAGGATTCTAGGCTGGAGTCCGCTCCTTATCCTGGAAGCCACCTCTTCCTCCTTTATTCTTTCCTCCCTGCCCCCCCTTTGTCTGTACAGCCCTGGCTTTCCTGAACTCCCTCTGTGGGCCAGGCTGGCCTCGAACTCAGAAAGCTGCCTGTCTGTTCCTCCAGAGTGCTAGAACTAAAGGCAAGCACCACCATGCCGGACCTTCCTTCTTTCTTGCTTTGTCCTGTTTGGTTCTGAGACAGTCCCTCTAGGTAGTCTCTACTGATCTATCTGCCTTGTGCTGTTATTACAGGCAAGCTCCACCAGGCCATCTCTGGAGGAGGTAACTCTTTCTAAAGCTCTTCCAAGGAACAGTTCTCCCAAGCCACGCAGGGACACCTTCTCCAGGACAGTCTATCCAAGAGCCTCTGGGTATACCGGCTCCACCTCCTTGCGCTCTGCATTCCTGGTATTCTTTATTGATAAAGGAGAGTGTCAACAGTACCCTCCCTGCTGGCCTTCCTCCCCAGGAATTTACAGGGTATAGAGGTTGGGTAGGGGATCTCCCAGGGGCTTGGTGCCCTCCCGAAGTTGTTAACCAATAACCCCCACCCTCGGTTTGATGACTGAGCTCTGAGTGGGAGGGTGTGAACTGGGTTTGGGAGGAATTCAGAAGTTAGAATGATGGGGTTTCCATATGGGAAAGAGGCTGAGATGACAGAGCCAGCCCTTTGCAGGGTGTCCTGGGCCCCAAGGTGTCTTTTGAAGCTGGAAGTTTTTTTGTTTTGCCTTTTTGTTTATTTGTTTGATCTTGAGTCTGGGAGTCAAATGTTCTGAGACAAGGGACAGAGAAGAAGGCTGCCCCCAGGCCTTGCCCCCAGTCCATCCCCCAAGCCAGGAGATGCTTCTGGCAGTTGCGAGCCCCCATCCCTGCCCTGCAGCTGTTCCCCAGCTGCCCAGCCCCACCCCAAAGACAGCTGGGAGAAGCTGCGGGAGGGGGCGGGAGCCTGCCCAGCTGCTGGCTCTGGCTGGGTCGGGGGAGGGTTGTGACTTGAAAGAGCCCTGGCAGGCCAAGGTGGCGGAGGAACCTCCCACCCACCACAGCCCCCCTCCTGGTGGCCTCCTCGCGGGTTCTGCACATCTGGGCCACAGGAGCCACCGCCCCCAGTCGGAGGTGGTGGTGGAGAAAGGTTGTTGCCTCCCAGCCCTTCCTGGAAAGGGGAGGCGTGGTGGCCTCTGAGAAGGGGTGAGGGTCACAGGAGCTTACTTAGGGGGCAATGCACCTGTGGGGACTCTAGGACTCTGCCTGTCACTCCAGGTAACCATAGGGAAGGTTCCTTCCTGCTTTCCTGAGTAGGCCTGCATCCTGGAGGGAGGAGGGTACTTAAGCCCTTTCTGGGCCCCCTCTGCCCCTCACTCTGTTGGGAAGTGGATGACAGCTGCTTCTACAAAGCCAGGACAGCTGGGTAGCTAGGGACAGCTGGATGGAGTTTTCCCTGCTTCTCTGGCTGCCCAAACAGGCTCTGGGCCACAGCTGTGTAGTTGATTGTTGGGGTAGGCCTCAAAGAGGGGTGGGGGTGGAGTTCCAGTCTAACTTACCCTCAATGATATCCCCTCCATGTCTCAATCTGATGAATGCACCTGGAGAAAAGACCCTTCCCCCCATTAGCCAAAACAAACTGGGCCAAGTGGGAAAGAAATTAGGCGGCTTTGTCTTGGCTTCCAGCTCTTGGCATGGAGGATGTACCAGGGCTCCCGACCAGCTAGACAGGGAGACAGGGGCAGATCGGAGTAAGGAGTCTATCTGCCTTGCAGTATCCTCCTGCGGCAGACATCTGCCCCTCCCTTCAGCCCCAAACAGGTGCAGAAACCTGGGCAGCTAGTTGTCACAAGTGCTCCTGGCCAGCCTAGGGAAAGAGAAGCCATGAGGAGGTAAGCTGCTAAACTCCCTGCTCCCCTTCTCCAGCACACCAGGATAAGGGGAATGGCCTGACCCTTTCTTCTCACTGGGCCTTTTGTTATTCTTAGAGGTCACAAGGACCTTGGACACTAAGGCTCCCTACCCACATTGTACCAGGCTTCCTGATTCCACCCTGACCAGGGGTGGAGGGAGACTAGGTACCAACAAAGTTCTGCCTCCTTACTAGTCAGAGAAAAGGCATGGGTTCACTTTAAGGGATACATGCAAAACAGGCAGCTGAGCCAGGCATGGTGACACATACTTTAATGCCAGTGCTCTAGAGACAGAGGCAGGCAGATCTCTGAGTTCCAGGCCAGCCAGGGCCACATAGAGACCTGTTCTCAAAAGCAACCAACCAACTAGCAGCTGAGCAGAGAACCTTCCATAAGAGGGCCAGCCACCAATCCCAACACCCAGGACTTAGGGGAATCTCCAGTTCAGGCTGGTTAGTCTCAAAAGCAAAGATCAGGAGCCTTGGTGTCCTCAAGGAAGTACTAGGCAGCAGGGTGCCCTTTTCATACCCTGGGGTCTGTAGCCAGGTTTAGAACGGAAACCTTTGGGTTTTCAGCTGGTGCCTTTGCCCTTTAAATCACAGTACCCCTTTATCCCTTCCAGGGCCAAAGTCCCAAATCATCAAAAGAGCCCAATAGCCCCTCTCCCTGGAACAGGGCCTATCTCTGAGCCTGCAGCCCTGTACAGTGCCTGGCATATAGCAATGCTCAATATTTGTGGCTAGAAGGCAGGTAAACTTTGCAAGACTCAAAGGTGTTTTTCTTCACCTATCTTTGCTAGAAGCACATTGTCAGAAGCTCAGAGACGCCAGGGGTTTGTGGTATGGGAGGCCTTCAGCAAACATTTGTCAAATGAACCCAAGATGAAGAGCAAATGCAATTGGTGCTCAACGAATTGATATTTACAGGTCTGGAATTGTTTCTAGACCCAGGAGGGCAGAATAAAGGGAGAGCTGAGGCAGCAGCCTTGGAGTGCCTAAGGACTCTAGGCCTGGGGGTGCCAATGGGGTAAGAGCAAGGCCAGGGCAGGGCTGCGCCATCATGTTTATTAGAAGGTTGGATTTCAGTGTGTGTGCTCTGGACAGATTACAGAATAAATACCTGTGTCTTGAGAACAGAAAGTCCACAATTCATACAAAGTGCTCACTATAGGAAGTAGCTGTGTTAAAATCCAGGTAAGGACCCAAATCCGGGCAGCCCCTCCTCTACTGACCTCAACAAGGGCTGTGCTATTGTTTTTATTCATTATTTCATTTATTTCTCTTTATTATTAATATTATTATTATTTGCTTTCGCTGTGGTCACTATCATTGGCAAAGTCCTTTCTTCACCTTTCCTGGACTTGGGGCTCTGGCTTTAAGTTTCCACTCAGGCTGAAGGTGCCAAAGCTGTTTGAGATGTGGCCTTGAACTCCGTCTGGGAACTTGGTGAGAAGGAGGCAGAAGAAATCATTCTTGGTTTAAAAAAATTAAAAAACAAAGCAAAAAAAAACTCCACAATCTATAGGTCATTCTTTACTCCATCAGTGATCAAAATGCCCAGAAGAAAAATTGGAGGGAAGAGAAACAGGCCAGTGGGCACTGGGCCATCTCCTAGGGTAAGTGAGGAGAGTTGGCATCCCAAGGCTTCTTCCAGCCATGGGAGCAATGTAGGGGAAGGAAGGAGTGGGCTTAAAAAAAAAAGAAAAGAAAAGAAAAAAAAAAGAAGAGTTCAGTGCCTTGAGATAGACACTGTTCCAACTCCAGGGCCACCTGCAGCCCCTACCCAGGCCGGCTCCCACCAGCACCTCCTCATCCAGGAGATGAATAATTAAAAAAAAATCAAAACAAGGCCCTAAATAAAACAAAACCAAATGGAAAAGACCTGGAGGAATGGAGGAAGAAGGAGAGAGGAGGGCAGAAAGGGCAGGTCTCTGAATGTATAACTCCCGAGCCACCGGGGCTGGGGGGTAGGGTCCCCAGCGTCCATTGCCTGCTTGGTGTTAGCTTGTCACATAGTGTTTGGTGGATGGCTGCCCATACACCCTGTAGAAATCCTGGTGGCCAGGTTGCTGGGAAGCGTCGAGCCAGTCTCTGACTGCCAGGCCAGGAAGGGACTGAGGGACGGAGGGTGTGGGTGGAAGTGGGTGTGAATATTCCTGTGAGGGCACTGTCCAAGGAAAGTGGCCGGATCGGGGGTACGGCTGGTGGCCACCATGGTTGGCCACGGAAGAACAGTAACAGTTGTCCACGGAACAGACGAGAATCTTGCGGCCGCCATACTGAGGAAGCATGGGCTGCTGGGTGGCAGAGCCATTGGGGTACTGCGATGGGGGAAACACAGGACTTGAGTGTACTGGCTGGGCACCACCCGGCAGGGCCACCAAGTGTTGTGTGGAGCTGCAGGGCCCCAGAGGTTGCCCAGACTGGCCCTCGCCACTGGCTGTGCCCGCTGCCCCATACTGGCTGCCCACAGGACCGGATGACGTCTCAAGGAAGCTGGCCTCTGGGAAGGCTGTCGAGTGCTTGCGCTTCTCTGCCCCAGAGCTGTTGACACCACAGGGGTACAGGGGGACGCTCTGTAGGAAGGGCACCGGCGTGCTGAAGGAACCTGTGGAGAATTTGGAGTAAATGTTGCTGAAGCGCCAGCCCAAACAACTCTAGTTTCCTTTCCCATGTGGGACCTGAACCTCTATGGGTCCAAATATGTGACATCTTGGTTGGTGTTTACTATTTTCATTTTCTAGCTGAAAGAAACAAAACAACAAAACAAAAGAAACAAAAACAAGAAACCCCTGAAGCTCAAGGCAATGTAATGTCACTTGCCCAAGGTCCCACATGCACACAGGTCTATCTGTGCAAAGCTACGCTGCCTCTTGGAGACGGCAATGGCATTTACCCTGGCACAGAGGCTTCACCCTCACCTTCTAGCATCTTCCGCAACTGCTTCTCCTTCTTGGCCACCTCGTTCAGGAAGAGCTTGGAGTTCAGGTGGCCGATCTTAGGGGGAGAAAGGCTGCTGCCCGTGCAGGTCTGGGTCCTGGGGGCAGTGGATGGGGCATCTGCTGTGAGGAGGCCCCAATGAGCCCGCCCTACCTCCCTACCAGTGGGCATGGCCCTCTCTGCCCTCCCTCAGATAGAGTCTGGAGGCCTGGGGGCTATCAGCTCACCTGTCCATTAGGATCTTCACAGACTTGGTGTTCTGCAAGGAAGGACAGAGTCAGTCATTGGGAAAGGCAAGGCAGAACAGCTCCATTTATTGGGAGCTCCCTACGCTACCACCATGGCATGGCTTCCGATGTTTGAAACAGGGTCTCATGGATCCCTAGGCTGGTGTAAAATTAACTACTAGGATGACCTTGAACTATCCTCCTGCCCCCATTTCCCAGTTCAGAATTACAGAAGCATGTGGTAACAAACCTAGCATATGGTATTGAGGATCAAAACGAGTTTCATGTGTGCTAAGCAAGTACCGTACAATCTGAGCCATATTCCCAGCCAGGCACTGCTTCTTCTTTGTACCATTATATCTGGGAGAGGGTTCCACAAGTCCCTTCTTTTTATTTATTTATAAGCTTTCTTTTATGTGCATTGGTGTGAAGGTGTCAGATCCCCTGGAACTGGAGTTACACATGGTTGTGAGCTGCCATGTGGATGCTGAGAATTGAACCCGGATCCTCTGGAAGAGCAGACAGTGCTCTTAACCACTGAGCCACCTCACTAGTCCCTTCCCTTTTATTTTTTGAGAGGGAGTCTCTCTGTTTTATAGCCCCAGATGTCCTAGAATTCCCTATGTAAAGCAGGCTGCTCTGGAACTCAGATATCCATCTGCCTCTGCCTTTTTAGTGCTGAGATTAAGGATGTGTACCACCCAGTCCAACAGGCCTTTGAAATCTGGCTACATCTGGATTTCAGAAGGAAGCAAAGGTGTCCGTATCATATATGATATCACATATTTCATATGATCCAAACAGGACACCATAATCCAGCCCAACACGTCTACAGCAACCTGTTTGAATTTTTTTTACCATGTGAAACACAGAAAGACCCTTAACTGCCCATGTCAGTTCTACCCAGTATTTGCTGTAAATGAGGTGCCAAACTTTGTTTTGTTGTTTTTAGAGCTTAAAAAAACTGAAATAATAGATAAAGGATGGTGGACTGGTATACGTCAAGGCTCAAGGATCTATGACTTGCCTGAGGTTCCCAAACAAGGAAGATGGACAGACTCTGGCCTATGCAGAGTGGCTCCAAAGGCTAAAGAAGGTGAGCCTGCTGGGCTGGAAGCAGCTGGGGGACAGCTGCACAGAGTGGTCCCCAGACCCACCTTCATGAAGCTGACATCCTCTGTCTTATCGAAGAGAAGCTGCAGGGAGCCCAGCAGCTTCTTGGCCTCCTGCATGCGTTCCCCAAGGTGCAGCGCCTGCGCCGCGTTCTCGCTGCAGAACTTGGCTTGCGCCTTGTCCAGGACCTCTACTGTTTGCCGCAAGTCCTCATCCAGCAGCTGGTGAAGCTTTTCGTACTGCAGCCGCACCTCTTCTTTCAGCTGGCTCACTTTCTCCTGCAGAGATGGACAAGGATGAGCAGGCACACGAGCAGAGTGACTTCAGCCTGATGTCACTACCCCAACCCCATTTACCTTTTGGTTTTCTGAGATAAGGTTTCTCTGTATAACAGTCCTGGCTATCTTGGAACTTGTTCTGTAGACCAGGCTGGCCTTGAACTCATGGAGATCTGCCTGCCTCTGCTTCCTGACTGCTGGGATTAAAGGTGTGCACCACCCCAACCCAATTTCTGGGACCTTCTGGCTTCTGAGGGTAGCACATGACCTACCAATGCCCCAGTCATAGTACTGGGCTCTGTGCCAGCCACACTAAAACCAGTGGGACTCCAACTCACCTAAGATCCTGCACCCCATTTTTCCATTACCCCCATACCGGCTCAGGGATTACTACCTCCACCAGGCGCTTGTCCGACTCGAGCTTGTAGAGCTGGTCCTCGATGTCCTGCTCTCGCTCCTCCAGCCGCTCCTGTTGCTTCATCAGCATCTTCTGTAGAGACAGTTAGAGTAATGGTGGTGTCAGAACAGGGTGCAACTCTAGCCTTTCCAGCCAAGCACCATTCCTCCTTTTTGGTAACAGACTCAAGATGACCTAAAACCCCTATTAGCCAGCCTCCCCTGGTCCTCACACAGGCCCAAGACCAGCTACTTTCCATGAAACAGAGAGGCTCTCCATGTGCATCCAAATCCTGAGCTTCCCAAGGGCGGGCTTCGCCAGCTTGCACACTAAGCACTTGTAGCCACTGCTTCCTGTGCTCCCATCATCTCATTATATCTAGAAGGGTGTTCCTCTAATCACCCCACAATGCTGTGAAGTAAGTACTGTATTATGACCCTCATTCACAAAGGAAGAAACTGAGGCCTAGAGAGGTTGGTTGCACCATCTGGCCAATGGAGGTGGAGGGGACGAGATGGCTCAGTGGTGAAGGATGCCTACTGCTCTTACAGGAAACCCAGGTTATGGTTCCCAGCACCCAAGTCAGGAGCTCACAGGTGGCTCAGGGACATCTGACTCCTGGCCTTCGTTGGCACGTGTGTGCACGCCCGCATACACACACACACACAAAATTAAAAATAAACATCTATCTTTGAAGTTATATAGCCAGTAATGGGCACATACCAGGTAATATGGCAGGAGGTCTCTGAGTACCCAAGCCAGGCTACTTTTCCCTGGGGGCACCATCTTGAGTTGCGCACCCTAAGATGCAGTGGGTCAAACAGCTTTCCAAGGTGACACAGGCTCTTGGCCTCACCTTCCATTTGTCCTTTTCTATGGTGCAACAACACAGCCACCTCTTCCTTGTTCCCAAGGCTGAGCACTGGCCTCAGGAGTGAGTCCTTGCTAGCTATGTCTCTCAGCTCCCCCACTGGTGAGACCAGGAGAGAAAGACCCCGCTGCTCCCAAGAACCATCAGCTTGCTGCCAGACCAAGCTGCTTTCCCAATCCCAAGTTCTTTCCTTAGAAATTTAATTCACTAATCATATTTATTTTGTGCACGACTGTCTTGCTCATATATCCATGTGCACAGGTATGTCTGTGCTGGCAGAGGTCACAGGGCTTGGGTCCCCTGGAAATGGAATTAGGGATAGTTGAAAGCCACCATGTGGTACTGGAAATTGAATGCAGGTCCCTCTGCAAGAGTGACAACAGCTTTTTATTTCTCCCCTCCCTTCCCCACCTCCAAACACGCCTCTTCAAACAAGGTGACTCTTGCTCAAGATGACTGCCAACTTTTAAATGTTGCAGTATGGCCAAGAACGATCTTTTACACATGACTTCCAGCCTCCTGAGTGTAAGGTAAGTACAAGGCAAGAGTCTTGGCTGGGCCAGATTCTCAGTGTGCCTTAAGAAGGCTCAGTGGCTCTCTGCATCTCAGGGATCTCACCTCCAAGACTGCTCACCAGGACACTTCTTTTCTTTCTGCCACTGTCTGGGAGCCAACAATGCTTCACCTCCTTTGTCTGCTTTCTGAGGAACTTTCCATGACCCCTGTTTGTTCTGAGTTGGTGCAGGTCCCTTCCTATCCTGGTCACGTGATGGGCTGTTACATCCTGCCCTACTCAGTAGCTGTGTTCTTTAGTTTAGCGGCCACTTTTTACACTGATGTTAGTAGAAAATAAGGTAGCACCTGCCCGTAACCCAGCATGCGGACGCAGAGCCGAGACAGGAGGGTTAGGAGCTGGAGCCAGCATGGGCTACATAGAAAGACCCTGACAGAGGGGGTGGGGGGAAGGGAAAGGGAGAGAGATAGATAACTGAGCGCTGCTTGGGGTTTTCAGTTGCACCGGACCTCATTGCCAGTGATTACAATGGCTACATGTAGCCACTGACACAAAATGTTGCCACTCTCAGGAAGTTATGTGACAGCTCTACCCTAGAATCTCCATGTCTGCTAAGCAGGCGCGCTACCACTGTTCTGTGGGTTCACAACTCTGCAGCTGGAACCCAGGGGGCCCTGCACAGCTAGGCAGGGGCTCTACCACTGTGCTCCATCTTCAGCTCACATTCTGGTGTCCCATCCGGTCCCTCTTGGCACACACCCTAAATACCAGCATTAGTAAGGCTGAGGCAGGAGGATCCAGAAGTTCAAGGCCAATCTGGACTACAAAAGGAAGAGGGTGGTAGTGGCAGAAAATAAGAACTGGGTGTTAGCTAGGCATGATAGTGCAAGCCTTAGTTTCTGCTCTGGGGAAAATGAGGGAAGATCACAAGTTTGAGGTCATCCTTGGTGACAAAGGGAGACCCTATCTCAAAAAAAAAAGCTTTATGGCTGTGGCTGTCCTCTGCTTCCCTTCAAAGGCCTGAGGACCTGGTTATTGTTGAATATAGGAACATCCAGGAGGCAAGCATAAAGTTCTGCAGAGCAGCTCTCAGACCCTCAAAAGTGTCCACCAGCAAGGGGTGCTTCTCTTCCTCTGTGGGGGCCTTCAGTCTCACCATGTAAACCCTACTCACACCACACCCAAAGCTAAGCTCCTAACAATTCGGTCCTCACCACCCCTACCCTCCCTTCTTATAAATGGGGAAACCAAGGCCAGCCAGACTTCCGGCAAACTTGTTCTATGGAGGTTGCTAGCCTAGAAACAAAGAATCAAGATGTTGAGGTTAGGGTGAGCGTTAAGGCTCCCCTAAGCTAAGAGAACCTGGAGTTCATCCTTGCAGGCTCTTCCTCTTCAGTGACCCAGCAGACCTTGCCCTTGTCAGCCAGAGGGGTCAGACTAACAATAAATATAGCTCGTATGTGGGCAGAGGTGCCCAGAGTGCTGCCTGATATACATGCACGCACAGCAACCTGGGCCCTGAGACCCTTAGTGCACATATGTTTGCACCCAATGCCCTACACAAGACTGGATCTTTGGAGATCCCAGACAATGAAGGGGCCCGAATAGAAAGTTTTCCTGGAGACTGGTTAAGGGGTTGGGAGTACTAGCTGTTTGGGTAGAGGACCAGGTTTGATTTCCAGCACCTAATGGGCTCACAAGCATCTGTAACCCAGGTTCCTGGGGTTCCAACACCTTTTGGCCTCTGCAGACACTGCACACACACACTACACCTACATACAGGCAGGTAAAACACACGCACACACACACACATTTTTAAAAAAAGCTTCACTGTGAACAGGAGGCCTTCTTCCCTCCCCTATACAACAAATGGGGCTCAGATAGCATGCTGGCGGCCTATGTTACGGGCATAGGTGTGACCCTGCGGGAACAAAGCACCCCAGATAGAAACCAGGATCCAAGCGGTCTGACGGCTCGGCCCTCGCCACTGAAATCTCTCACCCGTCTGCCCGCCCAAGTCATGGATGACCAGGGCCATAAGCAGATGAGGGAGCGACTAAGGCTGAGTCCCAGGGGAAGGAGACAGATATAGCCAAAGGTTCCCACCAACCCTCCCCTGGCCAGGAAAGATTCTTACCCTGCCAGTCAGTGAGAGCTCCTCCCCGACCCCAACTGAGGCCCCCATCCCCCAACTCCTGCCTAGTCCCGGTATAGCTCAGCCTCCTTTCCTCTCAGGAATTCCCCGGAAGCACTCCTGTTCAGGGATCCTAGTGTCCCGCCCTCAGCGGGAAGATGTTGGGTCCAGCCATGGCCCAGTGAAAACAGTAGCCCCAACAGGTAGGTGGGTCTAATTTCCCCTCCGCCACCTCAGAGGTTTTCCGGTCTGCTGTAAGAGAGAGGGCAGGATGAGGAAGGAAGCTCACAGTGAGACCTGCAGGGCAGGCAGGGCTGGGAAAACCCCTTCCCCTCAGCTTCCCTGCAGCCAGGGGGCAGCTGGGGAGGGGCCTGACTTCAAACACTGAGATTGGCAGGAGGAAAACCCACCTGCTGCCTTTTCACCACACCCACACCTATTCTACCAAATCAGAAAATCAGATGGGCTGAGCGTGGTGGCCTGCCCCTTTAACTCCAGACTTGAGAGGCAGAGACAGGGCGATTGATCCCTGTGAGTTCGAGGCCAGCCTGGTCTACATAGTGAGACCATCTCCAGGAAGATGCTGGAGGCCCAGGGGCGGAGGAAGCAGGAGCAGCACCAGCCCTCCCTCCCTCCAGCTCCTTCTTATCTGCCTTCTCAGGGAATTCCAGCTCCCATTTTGGAAAAACGCACAGCTGAGGTGGGGCTCCATCTCCCAGCTTGATTCCCAGCAAGGCCTCCCAAAACAGGGGAGCAGTGACTTTCCAAACTGACTCTGGCCCCCTATAAGCTTCCTGAACTGTGTGTAGGAGGGGAACCACATCTAGTCTAGAAGCAATGGAGGGAGCAAGGACTCTGGGGGAGTCCCCCAGAGCAAGCCCCCCTAGAATTGTGGGCTTCAGGCATTCTGGGATCTACTGGGCCTATGAAGAACTTCCCGTACCCTCCACGGTTCCAGGGCACCATGCATCTCAGACCTGCTTCCATGCCTTGATGCCGACCCAACCAAGAGGGGTATTCACAGGGCCTAGCTCCTGTCCTGCCATCTCAGGTGCCTCTGGAGCCTGGCCAGCTAGGCCCTGTTGGTGTTTTGCTACCAGACTAGATCAGGCAGACGGGTGAGGTTTGGAGAGTAAGGGCTGTGTAAGAGTTAATAAATAATAATAAACCCTCAAGTCAACCTTGAAGAAAAGGAAGGTCAAGGGAGATCGGGCTGAGGGTCAGGGCACAGGCAGGCCCTAGGTTTCCAGGCAAGGCCAAGGTTGGCTCCAGCAGCCCCTATGGCAATGGTGAGTAGGGTGGGGGGACCAGAAAGGGGCTGGACTGTTGGAACACAACTTGCTCAGGTCAGGCCAGCACTGGCTCCAGGACTCCGCTTAGAACCTTGTGGGACTTTCTTCCTAAGCTTTTGTGACTGTCCTTACTTTCCCACCTAAGCCCTTATCCCAGGATCCAATCTGACCTGGATCCATGGGCACAATCTCCTCGCCCCACCAAAAAAGTTCCCCTGCCCTGCCCCAGGGCTCGCTTTGGATACCATGTGAACTCTCAAGCCGGAGAAACCAGAGATAAAGGGTGGTAGGCACAGGAGTCAGGGCAAAGAGAAAGCTAGCGCCTCAGCGATCCCCACAGGCCATCAGCGTGAGAGGGCTTCCCAGCTGCAGAGTCGAATTAGCTTTTGCTGCGCACAGAGCAGCCTCTGGGGCAGCAGAACAAAGAGGCGAGAGAGAAAGCCCCCCTTTGTCTGGGTTTGAATGCCAGGCCAGCCAGGGAGGAAGGCTTTCCCAGAGCCAAGGATGAGGCTGGTCAGACTTGCTTGCTCAGCCCAGGGCAGAGGCCCAAGTGGGGCTGCCCACCCAGACCCTCTCCACTCTCCAGCTCTGCAGCACCCACTGGGGCTCTCTCTTACCTCCAACACCAGCCACAGGCAACAGCTTACCCTAAAGTGAATCCCTTTCCAAAGATCCCCAGGTAAGAAAGTCACAAGCCCCCGGCAGGTTCCCAGCCCACCTATTACCTGAGGAAGCACTTGGTAAGTAGCAGTCTAAACAACAAAGTCCTGGGAAATTCACAAACGGGCACTGCATCCCATCCCCTCTCACCTGATATCCACTCTCTAAAGACACAAACACATGAGCATACTTCTGTCCCCAACTCTACAGCCACACAGGAAAGTAGTGCCTAATTAAGTCAGTCATGCACACATCCTTTCTTGGAGATACTCATGTGGGGGGAAAACAGTTCCAACAGACAGACACAGACACAGACACAGACACAGACACACACATACACACCGGGTCCAGAACTGCGAGCTGGTAGAGTAATCCATAGAAAGTGTGTAACAGGCTCCTGGCTGTGGCAGCAGGATGCTGCGGTAGAGGCAGGGGATTCCGCCCCTGCCTGAGGCTTCTCTTAGGACCCAGGGAGGAGGCCAAAGCAGGCAGGCCCCTTCTCTAAGGATTCAGGATGACTATGGAAGACAGTACACAGCCCTCGCACCACACACCCCTCAATGCACACACAGCTTCCCCACCCTGTCTGCTATTGGCAGAGGGACAGAGGGTCTGAACTGCTGGAATGGGGCTGTGACCCCAGCCCCAGCTTAGCAGAGACCTCTAGGCCACCCTCTCACAGGGTTCCCATGTATCCCCTCATGCACAGGCACAGAGAACCCTCACTCCAAGCAACTACTAATGCCAGCAGTGGGGACCCTGCTCCCCAGAGAGCACCACCTCCAGCCCGTTTCTGGGGTCTTAGAGATGACCCAGAAGCACACAAACCACACAAGCTCAAGCACACATATCTGCAAGCCACACACACATGGCCATGACTTCTCTTGGGTCTTCTCTATGTTGAGAGAGGTCTTAAGAGTACTCCCAACTCCCATCAGCCCCCTATTACTAAGATGAACCCCTAAACTTAGAGGCTGGAAGGGATTATGTCCATTCAGGATTGCCAGGCCTGATGAGCCCATGGATGTCTCAATCCTGGGTCCACAGCTCAAAGGGAAAACATTTCAAGGCTATAGGTATGTCCCAGAAGGATCTTGAGGCCCATCTGGTTGGCATCCAGTCCTCTCAAAGGCAGAGTGGGGCAATGTCCTAGCCTGCACAGGCCTAACTCTTAAGTCCCACCCCTTCCTGATGCTCCACCCAAGCCCCTGGCTGAAGCACATAAAAGTAGGTGCTGGTAGATATTTGGGGATGGGGCTACCAGAAAGGGTTAAGCAGTGGTTGTGGTGGTTTAGTTTTTTTGTTGATGGTGTTGGATTTGTTTGTTTTTTGAGATAAGGTCTCCCTGTGTGCCCTGGCTGGCCTGGAACTCACAGCAATCCCCCTGCCTCTCAAGTGCTGGGATTAAAGTGTGGGCCGCCACTCTGGGCACCCAAAACCCTCAGTAGTGTTCGCTATTTCCAGGCAGCTGATCTGGACCCTAACCCCATGGGGGAGGGCAGGAGAGGAAACACAACAGGCAGAACCTAGATTCTTTTTAAGGTTCTTTGTGCCTCTGCACCTATACCTTGGAAAATTCTGGTATACCTTTCCACAGCACCAGCAAAGGCCCTTAAGACAGACTCCTGCTAGCCAGAGAAAACTGGCTGAAGCAAAGACACCTTCTTCCCCCCCCCATCCTGGATGGCCTAAAGAGAGGGCAGGGTTCTCCCATTCAGCTTCCTCAGGACTCAGCCCCTTCCCAAGGGCGGGACCCCTACCTCAGCATTCAATAAGTCAGGCTCATACTTGAGTGACACTGGGCTATTGAAGGGTTTCCAAGCCTAGTGCCCTGGGGCACTTGAGAGAATGGATCCGAGAAGGATGGAGGAGGATGAGCCTCGGGCACAGATGCTGACCTCAGGGAATTGCACATCTGGCCCTAATGCAACTCACCACTCACACAAGCAGACAGACACATCATGGAGCTGCTAACAAAGTTCAGGGCCTGATGAAAGGAGCCCCATGGTATACTCTGCGAGCTAATGATGCCACCCTCTCCTCCCCAGTCCACAAGCAAGGCATAGCCATTTGAGAGTAAATGCAGACACACATCTAAGGATGCCCTAATACCAAGCCAAGCCAGGTATAATGAAGTTTTCTTCCCTTCCCCAAGACATGCCTAGCATTTAAGGGGTGCAAGAACATGGTCCAATCAAAATCCTCTCCTGTTTCATTCAGTCACATCTTTTCTTTGCCCTCTACCCACTTTCTCCAGCCAATCTCAGACAGAGAATTGGACAGTCAGCCGTCCTTTCTCCAGCCTTTCCCTGCACTTTCCCAGCCTCCATCCCTACCATCTTTATTAATAGCAGCAGCTTCAATACTGGGTAAAGTGTAGGCTGTGCCTGCCCTGAGTCGGGGGAGGAGGGCCACAGGGCTCCTCCATTTCCCCAGGCCTCGGCCTCTCCCAACACTAGTGGGGAGGAGTGACTCTCCATCCCCCACACTTCCTTTAAGAAACCAGAGGCCTCTCCTGGCACAAAACCCTAGAACTGGCCCATGCAATTGCAAACTAATTATACAGCAAATTTTGTTATCCCCGCCCTCAGCCTGTGGTGGCCCTTCTTCCTTTTGTTGGTTGTATATGTATGTTTTTTAATTGCTAAACAGTGACTCATTTAGATTGGTCCCCTCCTTGCCTTTGTCCCCCCTCCCTACCACCAAGGAAACAGCCCCCATCTACCTTCTGGAGAGACCCAGCTTCCTCACACTGCCGAGGCCCCACTGGCCTCCAGGGGCCCCCACCCTAAACACACACTCCCAGTCCTACCCAGCAGAACCTTGCTCCCTTATCACTAGACCCCTAGCCCGCGCCTCCAAGATGGCTTAGATGGCTTAGATCAACTCCTTCCTTCTGTGTGACTCAACCCCAAGAGGCAGGGGACCCAAGAGGAACCTGGGAGGAGCCCCCTTCCAGTGAAAGGGACGGAAGTATGCCCCAGCCCAGTTCCCTAGCCAGGCCCGGAGGCCTAAGAGGGGAAAGGCGGTTTTGACATTGGCTGCTGCAGCAGGGTGTATACAATGGGAGGGGGTGCGGTTCCGTAATCACCCAGCCGGCAGCCCAGGGGAGCCAGCTGCCTGAAACCAGATTTCAAGGCGGCTCAACCTTAAACCCACAGGATTCTTTTTCCGTCTTCCACCTCCCCTCCCCAAATGTGGGAGGGCTGTGGAGGAGGGCAGGGCCGGGAGGAAAGGGTTAGATACATACTTTAAGGTTTGTTCATGCAGGCTCGGGCAGCATACAAGTACATAGAGAGCAGCCTCAGCCTGGGGAGCGTCTGCTGGGACGGATCGCGGAAGAGCTGACAGTAGGAGATGACTCTGGACAACCAGGCCTTGCCCAGCTAGATACCAGAGTTCTGCTCTACCTCCGGAAGCTTCCCCCACCCCCAATGTGTTTCCAATAGAGCTTAAAACTAACATGGCTGCTTTTGTTTACTTCCTCATTGGTATGCCAGCATCATGGATCATGTCAGCCACAGCAGCGGCACCAGGACACTCATTACATAAACAGCAGCTGGAGAAGCAGGACCGGGGTCACTGCCTTGGTGACTTCCCGTAGAGCTTACAGAAACAAAGCTGGGGGAGGGAGCTGCGCAAAACAGAAAAGCGACGCTTAAACTACTTCTAACAGCCTCCCTCAATTCCATAAATGACTCGCAAAAAGGACCCTAAGGGCACAGGTGCGAGAATGCACCCAGCAGCTAGGCCCTTCTTCTGAGGACCTTGTCCCCCCCCCAAACTTTCACAGAAGAGTTTGGAAGAGGGCCTCTAGATTAATGCCACAAGAGTCAGCTCGTGAGGATGGGTAGCCCCTAGGCGGGATATATGTGTGAGTACGCGCGCGAGCGCGTGAAGTGTACTTGCCCGTATCTCATTCCTCCGGATCTCCACGTCGCACACCGAGTGTCCCTGATGCGCGCCGCTGTAGTAGCAGCAGTACTGGCACACCGCCACCTGCTCGGCCTCGCAGTGGTACAGGCGGTAGGCGTTGTGCTGCGGGCAGCTCCAGGCCCGCACGTCGTCCGCCTCCACCAGGAGGTGCCCGCGGGCGGTGGAGGGCTGCTGCAGGTGCGTCTGCACGTGGGACTGGCAGCAGGGAGCCTCGCAGCGCAGGCAGACCTTCTGCGCCGGCAGCGGGGGGCCGCGGCGACAGAACACGCAGTGCAGTGCCGTCGGTGGCTTCTCCACGTGCAGGGCGTTGAACTTCTCCACGATGTTGGTGAGCTTCAGGTTCTTCTCCAGGCCCGGCTTCTGATTGTAGGCCTGGTTGCACTCAGGGCAGCGCACCAGGCCACTGTCCTTGGCCCAAGCCTCGCCGATGCAGCCCCGGCAGAAGTTATGTTTGCACGGCAGCTGCACCGGTTCCACGAAGACGTGCAGGCAGATGGGGCAGATGAGCTCCTCCTCAAAGCAGTTCTTCCAATTCTCCGCCATGGCGGCTGCGGGCAGGGGGTCCGAGACCTCCAGAATTCCCCAACCCTGGGGATCCGTCTGATGCAGCTGGGGACCCACCGAGCCCGAAGCTCCGGTCCCCGCCGGCTCCTC
>LOJH01028902.1:3327-17599 GCA_001685095.1 Ellobius talpinus | reverse complement strand
TATATATATACAGACTCCTGACACATGTCAAGTATAAGGTAATCCAGAAGGTTGATTTTGGAATTTTAAAGTCATCTGCTAAGAAGACTGCAACCATTCTTCTTTGTATTAATGGAGCACATGGTGTTCAAACAGCAAAACACATTGCTACAGTACCAGCTTTTCTATGTAATTGTGCTTGGGATTTATAGTACCCCTTACTTCTGTTATCTGCCATGTTTTTCCATGAGGGAAATTGTTCCATATCATGTGATTGGATTGTATCATTTTTTCTATCCTCTTTCATCAAACGTCTCTCTTTTTAAATTATAATAAAATCCATCTGACATGTACTATATAGTCTAAAGTGACTGATTCACATTTGCTAAGTTCGCAGTATTGTTAATCTACCACTCCCTTTGAGTGTTCTGTCCAGTTTTAACTGGTGCTACTAAATATGTCAGAAGCATCCTTGACTTGTATTCCTTGTAGATGTTGCCCTAGCATTTCTTTCTGTATATTTTCTAACTGTTTTGGCATCCATTATTTTCATAGTTCCATACCTTTTCCTCATTTCCTATTCTTACTTATTGTAAGCTATTGTCCTCTGTATAAAAGTTACTTATTATACACTAACAGCTAGTGATCATTTCTTTATTTATTTTACTGGTTCTTTGAGAGGTATGGATTTGATCATATTCATCCCAGCCCAGCTTTTCCCAGATCTACCCACCATGCTTATCCCTTCAACTTAGAAACAATAAAACTTTAAAAAACCGTTTTCACTGCCTCACATATTACTGAACATATGGTCTTCTGCTAAAGCATGCCTGTATTATCTACCCTCCTATAGAAAACTGACCTTTCCCTAGAGTCAATAACTGACAATCTCACCATGGCTAGGGTAGAATTATGTGTCCAACACCACTATCTAGGTAACATTTGGTCTAGCTTAGCCTTGTACAGGATTTGAGCATGCTGTCACAAATACCAAGAATTAATATGTGTAGTTTCCCTGTTGTGGCCAGAAGATGTTTCTTTCTAGTCAACCACAATATTGAATCTTGTACTCTTTCACCCCCTTTTCTGCAATGGCACCTAAGTCGTGAGAGGATGAAATATGCATACATATTAATGTACATCTGTGATATATATATATATACATCAAATTCATATTTATAGCTTAAACTTGACAAAACACTAAATGGGGGTGGCAGACACACAACACTGTGAATGCAATAACTATACTATAAGCCACTTTAAATTATACACTACATGTCAGTTGAGTTTTATTTTAATTTAAAAACAATTTTTTGATGATAGAAAGGAAAATTGTATAAATTGTATATTTGAGATTGAGATATAATGTATATGTTTTTTTGTATTTTAATGGCTGGTCATTTTGCACTTTATTTGTTTGTTCCTGAAGCTTGTCTACTCTGTGCCTCTGTTTTAATTACCATCTACCACAAATAGAAGCTTCTTAAACAAGAGCACTAATTCTTTCTCTTTATTTTCCCCCTTTGGTTTTTAGAGACAGGGTTTCTCTGTAACTTTGGAACCTGTCCTGGAACTAACTCTGTACACCAGGCTGGCCTCGAACTCACAGAGCCCCTCCTTCCTCTGCCTCCTGAGTGCTGGGATTAAAGGTGTGTACCACCACTGTCTGGCTAATACTAATCCTTTCTTAATAAAACTTTTGATCTCTCTCCATCTTTTGGTCTTTCTTTAGAGTTATTAAATTTCTTCAGATATACAATATCTGCACTGCAGTCAGTGCTTACTTGTCTCTCTATTGTTTTTCCTTCCTGTGTACCCTTCTCCTGTGAACAGATTTCTGAAGATACACTTGTCTCCATAATCATGATGGGCATGAGAAGGAAGTGGGGGAAGGGAAGTCACCTTGTTTTGCTCAGGTGCTTTGTGATACATGTTGACACCTCTGGTCTAATCAGGAGACAACCTTACATTACATGATTTTCTCAGATGAAATACATTTTAATTCAATAACTTTGACTATTGTTTAAAATACTTTCAGTATTTTGTGATATATTAAATAATTATAGGACACTGTGAACACTTCATTTATAGGTACTCAACTTACATTTAAACTTTAAAATATACACTGAAGTAAACAAACAAACAAATCCAACCAAAAGTTGGAGAGTTTCACTCTTCATGAAGTGGGGCATGATTCCAAGTTGAATAAATTTCTCCCTCAGAAGTGAGGCATAAATGAGTCTGCCCTAAGTTTAAGAGCTATGCTAATTTGAGAACCCACTATACAAATACCAGTGTTTATCTTGTCTTCAGACATTCAATATAAAATTAGACTGCAGTCCATATGCATGTGTGTGTGCACCCATCAGTGTATGTATTTGTGTTCATGTAAGTGTCATGACTTACATTATAAAACCTGCACCTGAAATCCTTGTCTGACAGAACAGTTTTCAAATCACATATGGGAGGAGCCAGTTTGCAGGGATTGCAAATGACATCATCAGTCATGGAAACTGGTGGATTGCTAAGATAATATCCCTCACCTCATTGTAAACAGTGAAGGTTCCTTTGAGGGATGTCTTACATTGCAAGTCTGGGATTTAGTTTATAGGTCTGACAAGTGTGACCTTTAAAATAATGTATTTGCTATAAAATGAAAGAAAACTCTTTATAACTAAAATATATTGCCTACAACATCACTTTCCAGCAAGTAGTTTGATTACAATAAAAATAACACGCCAAAATGAAACAGTTTACCTGTGATCAATTTAATGTGGTTGTAAAATGCTAATTATGAGAGAAAATACATTCAAGGTTGTGGTAGCGTCTATAAAACTTGGAGAAAATCTAACACTCGGTGATGGGTAGCACATATGTGCAAACAGATGGCCAAAGTATTATTTTTAAAAACAGGACTTTTGCTGACAAAATACAGAGTTGGAATGGTGTGACTAGAAAATTAAGAGGATGTTATTTATGAGCCAGTTAGCTTGCAGTCTAACTGGATTCTGGCTAAATGGAAGATAAAGAGAACTTAGTCTTTTGAAAAATAAAAAGAATCCAGCTATAGAAGGGAATGAGAAATGCTTCTGAAAATTTACTTATATGTAATTTCCATTCCAAGATTATTGATTTCAGTTCCTTCCCTTTGTGGCAGCAATTAGAGAGTGGTTTCTTCTTTTATATCAACTTTAACATGCATAAAATACTACCTTTGAATTTTTTACACAATAGGGAAAAGGACCATTTAATTGTAAGTTGAACAAACAAAAATATAGAATGGATTGTAAATCTCTGTAGAAATGAGATCAAATAACAAACATTAAATTTTCTGTATTTTATATTTAATATGCTTTGAACTGAAATAGATTTACTTCATTTTCCCTCCACCCTTTCCTTCCAGATGCTGGTACATATTTTTTGAACATTATTAAGATCTTTGTTATATATTCCAAGCTTATTATATTTAATTGAGATTTAGGAGGATATGTATGCCTTCTTGGATTTAATATAATACTGAAAAAACGAGGAATTATTTTGGACATATTTTATTCTTCTATTAACTGTTACTAAATCAGTGGAGCCTGGAAATATATTTTAAATGATTATATTTGAATCAGAAAAAAATTTAGGGATGATTAAATGTCAATTTTTCATTCAAGATAACCATGTTAGGAAAATACATCATCACAATACCATATGAATGACATCAAAGAACAAATTTTCTGCACATAGTTAAATTAAACCAATAATAAAAATTTGAATGTGAATAGCAAATTGCATTTTGAAGTTTTTTAATGGCTACACTCACAACTCAGTGCAAAATGTTTCCATCTATTTATAACTATTACTCATATTTTAAGAAATTTGTAAGAGACTGAAAAGCTGGTTCAGTGTTTAAGAGCACTGGATGATTTTGCAAGGAGCCATGGTTTCCATCACCAACTTCTAGCAGTTTGCAGCCTAGGTGTAACTAAATTTTCCAGGAGTCCAAGGCCCACTTTTGCTTCTATGGGAAGCCATGATGCATAGAAAGATATAGATATGCAAATAAATAGAAATTTAAAAATTAATTTTTCATAGGAAGTGTTCATATAAACTTTCCTCAGTTTGAGAAACTGATAGTATTGCTTATTTTGTCCTTTGTCATATACCATATTTAGCTTTAAGTATATATTCAGTATGCTCTATTCATTACAGAGTTAGCNTTTTTTTTGATATTTTTGGATTAGTATATAGTTAAGTATAAATATCCTGAATTTTACAAGCTTGGAAACCTTGAAAATCATTAGTTAATCCAGGATGAGCATTTTATATATCAATTAACATGAACATATTATTTGATATTCTTAGATTTAGTTAATAGGTAAGGGTGAATAATCAAAATTGTACAATCTTGGATAACATGCATATTATTAGTTACTCTAGGTAGAAATATTTTTAAAAACATATTTTTGGGTGGGCGGTGGTGGAACATGCCTTTAATCCCAGCACTTGGGAGGCAGAGGCAGGAGAATCTCTGAGAGTTTGAGGCCAGCCTGGTCTAAAAGAGCTAGTTCCAGGACAGGCTCCAAAGCTCCAGAGAAACCCTGTCTCAAAAAGAAAAAAAAAATCCCATGGTTTTAAAAAATAACCATGTGTCATAAAGTCACCAATACGAAAATAGTTTATCTTTTACTTGAAACAGTGCCCCAAATATACTGTCATTGGTTGCAGAAAAAGAAAATTGGTCTTGGTCATAGCTAAACTTCAGAATAGCTTGATGCTTCAACTATTAATCCCAATCTACTTGAAAACAGTAACTTAATATGGGAAAACCAGGTAAGTAAAGGCTGAATTCAGACATATTTAGCCATTTGGATTTGTTCTTGCCCTTTTCATAATACGGTTTCTGCCACACTATAAAATAACAAATTATGATATTAAGTTCCTACCTATTACCAAGTGAAAGGAAGTCTTTAGGTCAATGATATAAATGCATGTGAAAAAGTTTTTCTAGAGTTCCATCAATATTTCTGTATTTCAAGTTCACAAGGGAAAGGTAATTAGATTGTGATCTCAAGTACTTTTGAATAGTGAGATCATCTATGTATAAATAATGAACAGAAAAATAATATTCTTCTAGGAAACAAACATTTGGAAAACTACATAGGCAAACAAAGCATAAATGTAGCCCAGAAGTAAAAGAAAATGTGCATTAAGAAAGAATAAGCAAATAGAAAAAATGTATTTTACATATTCATATGTATGCATGCAGCTATAATGAATATTTCAACTCTGCCTTATTACTTGAGCATGGAGAAAAGCTATTTGAATGGTTATAGGAAAGTTTTCCAATTGAAAATTACAAAGTTAAGTAAAAGCTGAATTCAGACATATTTAGCCATTTGGACTCAATAAAATTATCCAAGCAGCAAAAATACTGGAAAAAAAATGATTGAAAAATAACATCTGAACATATTCTGTTCAAACTATTTATATAAGATGTCGTCCCAGTGTTGGTGGCACATACCTTTAATCTCAGCTCTTGGGGAGGCAGAGGCAGAGAACTCTGTGAGTTCAAGGCCAACAGCTCTAGAGTTTAGTTCTCCTCTTTTGCATAATCCACTCTACCATTTTGGTAATCGTCATCTTTGGTAGATATTCCAGAAATCTAAGTTTATAACACATGAATATATGTGGTATATTTGAATTTCTATAAATTTATTTCTGTCTTTGGTTTTATTGAAGGCCTTTACATTGTAATCTCTTACCAATACCCTTTATTCACTATTTGGCCAGGATTCCTTTGGATCAACACTAAGTACACCAAATTGATCCAAACAATTTACTGAGAGGTCTTCAGATTTCAGTTGTGTTGTTGTTAATGAGCAAGTATGGCCACCACAAATTACCTCTGGGATAGTATGAATATTGCATGCTGGATTAACACTATTTACCTGTTAATTCAGTGCTGTCTAATGCAGAACGTTTCAACAGGCTTGATAACATAAAACATGTACAATCTGATATTCTATCAATTCTGATTTTTCTAAACTCCTACAGATAATTTCTAAAATTTCCTGCCAAAAAGACTATTTCTGTTACTTGCAGACTGGCATCAGGCCACATTGAATTCCTCATAATATAATTTATTGTGGGGTTAATGGATATCTAGTGTTGGTTTGACTTTTGCAAACAGTGGAGAAGGAGTGATGAAGGTCTCCTGTGGTTGACTAACCCCAACGTAAACAATGAACTTGAGGTTACATAATCAGAATGGTTGACAATGTTCCACATATATTGCCATTCTTCACCTATTTATGAAGTCAAAGGCAAAAAATGGCACAGACAAAATATTATAAAGAATAAATATAGCTGATAGCATTAAGGGGAGTGTAGGATTTATTTCCAAATCAATGTTTTCCTCAAAAAAATCATGGGGAATGCATGCTAGGAGCCGCTGTAATCAGGTGTGAATATATTTCTGAGGTGAGCAATATGCTGAGCATGCTCAGTATAGGTTATATTTTCCCTGGAAATTGTGTTGGAGCATTTTGAGGACATGCTTATGTCAAAGTCAGAGAGCATGTGCTTTTGCAAATAAAATTACAGACAGGAACATTTCATGGTATGCTCAGCTTGTAACATAAATCAGGTCTACTGGCATGTCTCAGTGGGCAATGCGTTTTCTCCAAGCATTTTAAAAAGAAAAACATGCTAGTAAAAATATGGGGAAAAAAGACAAAATAAGCAATGTATGTTTTGAAGGTATATTAATACAAGAATTTGCCACTAAATATGGTTCCTCTCTCATTTACTGACTAGCAGTCATGGGTACCCCTTAGAGAATTAAGATACATCCATAAGGTCTTACTGAAATAGCCTAACTAGGACCTCTGGTCTTTTATGGACTCTGTTTCATGCATGTTCTTAAACCCACAGTTTTTAATGTTTACTTGTATTCTGCAGAAATATTTTTGTCACTTTTAGTATCAATCCATGGCAATTTCTTGGAATCCTAGCAAGTTATGGATTCTGAAAGTAGTTTTGAGGCTCTTCCAAACAGTGTTTTGGAAGTGTGTTCAGAGATAGGTGAACTATACTTAATAGGTTTCAGAAAATATTCAAATTCTTAGGGCTAACCTCAAAACTGTTTAATTCTGAATCGGATAATATACAAATTTAATTATTAGTTCATATTTAAGTAAGTTAATTTTTAGTTAATTTCATACTATTCTTAGAAATATTAATTAATTTACTAAAATTCAATAATATTTTACATACTGATTGAATTAATATTTTAAAAGCTTATTAATTTAATGAGTGAAATGTGTACTAGTTTTTAAAGAGCTTACTTAGCTAGTGATAAACTCTTCTAGTCATGACTGAGAATATTTGTCTATTAAATAAAGGATGATAATGGGATGAAAGATAAACACTGCAATCTATATACGATTTACAGTATTAGGCAGGAAATCTGATAACTAAACTGTCAAGTAGTTTAAGACCTAAGTTTGGAATTAATAAGATGTGGTGTTAAAGACATATAAGTTACTTAGGGTTTCGGGCCTCAGTTTCATAGTATAAAGAGGTTTCTGCTAATCTTAATGAATTTAACTTGAATACCTAACATGCAAAAACTTATTTTCCTTAATCATTAGATATTAATAGCATAAAAATGATGTACATTGACTTCTTATTGTAATTTTCATAAACCAGTGAATTTTCTTTTGTTTCCAAGCATTCGTACCATTTTGTCAAGAACTAGAAGGCCGAAGAAGTGACTAATAAAAGTACCACTCACACAAACAAAATAAAACTAGGCATCATACCATCACAAGATTCCAGCTTGACCAACTGGAGGGGACAATTTCCACATGTAACTCTGAGAATGGAGCCCTGGTTTGAGTTACAGAGAGCTACAATGTACTTTATAGTGAATTAAAACAAATTCCCTCCACAATTTCACATTAATTAGCCATTTAAGATACTGTATAATGGAGTGGCAAGTATTTTGATAGTACATTATGCATTAACCTTAGTCTATTTTTGAGAGAAGTTCTGTGCTTAGAATGGTTTTGATTCTGAGATCACACATGAAAGATTTTTTTTGTGGTTTCTTAATTATTTTGAGATATACAACTAATTATATATAATGAAATCTACTTAAATATTTAAAAATTATTTTAAAAGTCACTATAGAGAAAGTATGATTCAAGTTATTTTATTCTTAATCAAGATTAATTTCTGTGCTGAGTTTAATGAGTAAGGGATAGGTGAAAAGTGAAATGTTCCTTAGAATGCATCTCCGGACATGGTTTGCCTCCAAGATTCTATTGAATCAATAACCATAAAGTGAGAGAGGCCGTCATGAAAAGTATTAACATCTAATCAAACATTTTTAAAAGATGCTACTGGCTAGTTATTCTCATCAGGCTGCATGTCTTCCAATAATGCTGAAGAATGAGATGAACAAGTTTATGTGAAAAAAATTATTTCCTTTTGAAATATTGACTAGTATTTTAACAAATGTTTGGGTTTTTTATAACAGCATAACTGTGACATTGATTTACAAGTAAATAAACAAAGCGCTTCACTTTGAAGGATTGGGATTGTGATTTCTTGGCTTTCATTTCAGCTCACATCTACAGAAAGGTAAGTGTCTAAGATTCTGTCTTCTTGTGGTTCACAAAGACCGTACACTGTGCTGAGTGGTTGAATATGTTTAATTATTTTGTCTTTTCAAAATGTGTGAACCTAAATATTATTCAACATTTCCTGCTCTGGAAAACAAAAAAAGAAACTGAAAATATATTTGGTTCTTCAGTTTTTCTCTGATAATGTAGGAGTGCTAGTTTAATATTCCACCTGACAGCAACTTCGTCTTCATGCTAACTCCTTAAACAGATTCTAAAATGACCTCTAATGCATCCATCTTTCTGCTCCCTAGTGATTATGAAAACAATCATACAGTGACTTCTCTGTGGATCTTCATTTTTTATCTCTAAAGCCACTTCTCAATTTTAAAATAGTAGCAGTGTATTTCACACTGGGTCCTAAGAACACACACTATGATAAACAGAGGAGAGGGTTCTGAGTAAAAGGCAATAGAATAATGATGGATGAGTAGAAGGAGTTCTGACTAGAGACACGTTTTGTTTTCCTTTCTTTGCAATTTTATATCTCTGTGTGAGTATGTGAACACATGCAGAGATGTCCTAAGAGGCTGAACAACACTGAATCCCTGGGGAGCTGGAGTTATAAGTACTTTAACTTGTAGCTTGAAACACAAGTGACAGTTTGCCTAGGTTAGCTATTGCCGAACCATCTCTCCAACCCCTCTTGTTGGAAACTCTTGAGATATCATTTTCCATTGGATTCCATTGATGTCTCTCATAGACCTCAGATGTGCTGTCTAAATGTGTCCAACATGTGTCTTACATGCATTCAACATAAGAAAAGAAATGGGGCGATTACAACCAAAACTCTGTTTATCTATCACAACATTTGCTCAACAACTCTTGCTCAACATTTCTTTTAAAGTTCTAGTCATTTTTATATTTTTCATCACTAAAATCTGTTCTTACTTACACCACTTTATGTTCCAGTGGTTTTAGTTCATTTGCCTTCTCTATCTCATTCCTTTTGTACACAGAAAGAATTGCTTTGGTGTAGAAAATAATCTCGAAATCAAATATTTGGTTTAATAGATACATTTTTATAATTATGTACATTTGTATGGATGTGTAAACATAGCCATATCAATAGTCATTTTTCTTCCATTAAGCAAAGTAGACCAATACAGTCTTTCAATAATATTAGATATATTTAAACATTCATGATCATTCTTAGTACTATGTTTTAAATTAAATTCAATAAAAATTTATTTATTTATTTATTTAATTTATTTTACCCCGACTTCAGTTCCCCTACCCACCTTTCCTCCAATTCCCTTCCCCTTTTCTCCCCTTCATTCCCCCAATCCACTCCTCTGTTTTTGTTCAGAAAGGGCCAGGTCTTGCATAAGTGTCAACAAAACATGGCATATCAAGTCATGGCAAGACTACGTCTTTACCCTTGTATTTTAACTGGGCAAGGCAGCCAGTATGAAAAATAGGTACTCAGGAGCCCAGTGTTGGGCCAGCCTCTGCTGCCATGTTAGGAGTTCCACAAGTAGACCAAGCTGCATAATTGTCACATACATGCAGAGTGCCTAGGTTGGTCCCTTGCAGGTTCACTGGTTGTCAATTCAGACTGTGAGTTCCTCTGAGCTCAAGTTAGTTGATTCTGTGGGGTTTCTTGTTATGTCCTTGACCCCTCTGGCTTCTACAATCCTTCCTCTCTCTCTCTTCATCAGTATTTTCTAACCTACTTCAAGACTCATGTATGTTTCAATAATTGTAAAATTAACCATCATAATATAGAAAATAATGATAACTTACAGTATGAGAATAGATTAAAATAAGTTTGGTGGCTGAATTAGAAATTGGCTTACATATTTTTTATTTTTTTCTCATGTATGTATCTATTACATATAATATACATTTTTCAATTTCAAATTGTGTGTGTTTATGTATGTATGTAATATAGATCCTTATTCCTTCGATTGGATTTATACCATTTCTACATAATAAAGTATAAACTACCAGGTTCTATTTCATCTCAGATCATGCTAGAGTAATTTATTTTCTCTAAAACCTTAATTATCCTCATATGTATATCAGAAATATCACCATGAGCCCTGCCTAACTCCATCTCCTGAGGTTAAATGTAATAATTATTCAAATTGCTGAAAACAATTAATTGAAAATTACAAATTACAGTAATTTTAACATTTAAATATAGAGAGAATTATTTGATGCAATCATTAACAATGATATTAAATGTTTCTTTCATTTACTTTTAATAAAAATGCACAATCTGTTTGACAAGATCCAATCTATCTTCTTAGCTTTCCACAAGATTTTGTTAGCAAGCTCTTAACTTCTCAAATGTATTTATTTTAGGAAGTTTAATTATAATTTCAATAATATTTCTATTAAAAATCATAACCATCTGATTGTACTTTGTTAATGAAATAATATTTAATTATAATTCCTGATGCATGCCTGCTCCTAGCACTAGGGGTGGTGACCTCTTGTCAGTAAACACACAACAATTACAGAGCAGACATGTTTAAACACAGGAATGGCTCTCTAACTAATTCAGTTTTATGATTCCTGTAAAGCTAAATGGGGAGAGAAAACAAACACGTAAATGTCAGAAAAGTAAATTACATTTATTCCATTCATTTCCACTAAAATAGGATTTATTCTACCAGAAGCACAGACATATCATTTTAAAAAATAGCCTGTAAAATTCTCATTACTATATTGCACATCAGTTGTGAACCATTTTATTTACTTTTTTCTACACTTTTCCTGACAATAGCTGTAGTTCTGAAAAACTCATATACAACTTCTACTAAAGAAAAACTTTCGATTACTACATTTGAATATATGTTGAAAGGTAGAAGCAATAAAATTCTGATAGCCATACTTAGTAATTTTTTAAAGAACCTTTTCATTGTCAGTATAAGCTTGCACATTTGGAGCAAATCATTTTGTTGAAATAATCTACCATATATTATTTGCAGTCAATTTTAATCTAATTAAATTATTTAATTATCTTATTCCATTTGACATGCTCCAGACACTCTGGGATATTCTAACTTGGGATATGCATGGTAATTAAAATTCAAGAAAAGGAAAAATAAGACAAGTTATTACTTGTATTAATTTTATCATTATTACTATATTAATTGCTATGTTAGTTTTTATCATTATTGCATTTAATTATAGTATAGTTTATTTTATATGTAAAAAGTTAATGATATGAACTTAGCACAAACACAGATCCATGACTCATAGAGACATACAAAAGAAATAAAGTAAGAGGTCTGGAAAATGCTAAGCCAGAAAATTAGCCAACCATTCCCTTTAAACTAAATCTCTGGGGCACACTAAAAAGGAAGGATGAAGTAAAAATAGTAGGTTGAGGTGAATAACCAATTACTTTTCTTTTGGGGAAATGTTTATGTAATTTTCTGTCAGTACTGAGAAGACAATGCCATTCTGTTTCAATTCAGATAATTTTTTGTCTCTCTATGCTAGTCTAGTAAGCAGGCCTGGTGGATGAGGAAAGACATTCCCCAAAGACCCAGTTGGATTGTTCACTTCACAGCAGCTTATAATCGAAGCTTTCCAGAATTGACTGAAATAATTCTATGAAGTGTTGACTGGCCACAGTCACATCCCAATGTTCTGGCTACTGGAGTGAAGAGAGAGCTGCTTGTTGGTTCCCGGCACTCAGTCCCGAAATAATCACACAGAAACCATATTATTTAAATCACTGCCTGGCCCAATAGCTGTAGCTTCTTATTGGCTAACTCGTAAATATTAATTTAACCCATTTCCATTAGTCTTTGTATTGCCACGTGGCAGTGGCTTACCAGGTAAATTTCCATCCAGCTCCGGCGGGTCCATATGGCTTCTCTCCTCTTTCTCCTCCTCTCTCCCAGCATTCCTT
Source organism: Ellobius talpinus (assembly GCA_001685095.1). Classification (NCBI taxonomy): domain Eukaryota; kingdom Metazoa; phylum Chordata; class Mammalia; order Rodentia; family Cricetidae; genus Ellobius; species Ellobius talpinus. Next base: position 5,071 of record LOJH01028902.1, on the reverse strand, counting down.
TCAGTGTTCCCCACCTAGCTCTGTTCCCCTATAGCTCTGCTTTAGGCCCAAAGCAGTTCCTTTATTAGGCAATGATATTCACAGCATACAGAGGGGAATCCCACATCAGGCTACTGGCCCGTTGTATTCTGTTTGGAAAAGCCAGTTACTCTGCTGCTAGTCTCTGGGAGACAAAGAACATAGGAGTTGCTGCAATCCAGGTCCATAATGTTATTAATACATAATGCCAGATAACAAAACCTATTTCATTTTATAATTTCAGAGTTACACCAAAAGAAGTTCTAAACAATTGCAGGGTGAGAACTGTAGAGTAATGAGAACAGCATTTCTAGGTTATTTGGAAAAGTTCTTATCACCAAAGAAATAACAAGACAGTGCTATTTTCTTCTTCCATTTTCTTTTTTTCAAGAAAGTGTCTCACTATGTAGCTCAGGCTGGCCCCCCCAGAGATCTGCCTGTCTCTGTCTTCCAAGTGCTGGGAATAAAGGCAGGCATCACTATGCCCAAACCTCAAGATATTATTTTATGAAAAGTAACAATTAGAAAACTCTTTTCACACCAACAAATTAATGTTGTGTATATACCAGTTCTGAAAGCCCTGCACAAAAATGACTTCATAATTGTCCAATAATGACTATCTCTTCTATCAGTATAAGTTTTCCAAATCTTTGTAGAATTCCTGGGGCAGAGTGAGGATTCACTGAGAGCTGTTTCAACAAATAAAATAAGAAGCAATAATTATGACTGTCGATATCTTGCTGTGGCCTAACCTCTGTAATTCAATGTCTTGTAAAACAGTGTTTCTTTAAGTCTGTGTCTTGACCATAGACTCCATCTTACAAGCTTCCAACTTGACACAGACTGTTAAAGTACTACAAGCCACAATATTATACAGTAATTTCTCAGCCGTCTTTTCATGAGTGACTTATCAGAACCAAAGGATCTGGTAAAGCCTAAGCCAAAAGGCAAGGCTTTATGGAATTATTGCTTTATAAATAAAATGGCTGTCATTTGCTGCAGTTTTTTTTCTGTATCTGAACTCCCTTTAGTTACATGTTTGGAAATTAATCCCCTGGTTCAGAAGAATTTCCCACTGCCAGGCCTTGTTCCTCTATCCTAGGTATATGCAGAGATCTGCCTTCGTGTAAGTATCTTTATCAGCATGCATTTGGTCAGAGTCCAGGGTCCAGACAAAAAGCATCCCATTTAAGATATCCACAGATCCCCAAGGACATAGAATTACTACCTTCCCAAGCTGCTGCTCTGGTTTTACTGCACAACATCCACTATCAGAATGGCTGATAACAACATAACGCAGAACTGACAAATTTAGATGCCTGGGTCTCTTCTTTGCTTAGAGCAGTAAGTCTAACTCCAGACCTAGGCAGTAGAAACTGCAATGTCAAACCTATGTGATATCTGTTCAAGAGCCATCAGCTTCTCCTTGACTGTTTACATAGGTTGCCTGGTTACCTGGTAGTCTCTATGTATACTGGGAGAAGTGTAGTTGCATGCTGATTTAAACAATCCATGCCCTACTCATAATTTTACTGAAAGTAAACCTTTGTAATTACCAAAAAATGTAATGTAGCACACTAACCTTCCCCTCTAGAATTCCCTGATGGTTTAATTTCCCTTTTTAACTAACATTCTCCTTTAAGGAGTCCACTTTACTTCACTAGCCACTTTCACAGATTTCTCTCTCTCTCTCTCTCTCTCTCTCTCTCTCTCTCTCTCTCTCTCT
>LOJH01028901.1:290-17889 GCA_001685095.1 Ellobius talpinus | reverse complement strand
GAGAGTCCAGTTTGATCACATGCTCCATCAGTCCCAGTCCACCTAGCCTTGGTGAGCTCCCATTAGATCAGCCCCACCGTCTCAGTGGGTGGTGTCCTGACTTCCTTAGGAATTCAGAGAACATTGCCTTGCTTTTGAATACTTTCCAAAGCCAGTTAGTTATCTGTGGCTTTAGGGGACAGAACTCACTGGGATCATGAATTTCACTACCACCTGTCCAAAGAAACTCTTGGTTGAAAATTAGCCAAAATTAAACCAAGTGACATATTTCAACACCCAATCTTTTTCCAAACAGCACTAATAAATTGCAACTTTTTAATTTTTAATTTGGGTCCTATCCAAGCAAATATTTCTGGATTGAAACTGAGCCCTGCCGATTCCTGGCTGCGCAGTGCACATGTGTACCCTTCATACTGCTGACAGGGTCCAGTTCTGGGTGCCCCACCATAGGTACTGAGCCTGGCAGGATGAGTAAGGTGCTGTTCTTTCCTTCAAATGGCAGTGTGGCACAGGCAAGCCTGGCACCATCACGGCAGCAGTGAAGGGGGGCTGTGGAAGGAAAGCAACTGGATGAGACGTTACTAATACAAGCTCCCATGCAGGGAACCCAAGAGTGGTGTTGGGTTCACTCTTTAGTTCTGTGTTTCATTGACTTTGTGTGTGAGTGGATATTAGCCTAAGAAGATGGCTAGGTGTGGAGATAAGAATGTATAAATCTTATCTAGCACAGAATCCTGGATGTACAGATTGCCAGACGTCAACATCATCACATGCCTTGTGTGTTTGTTTGTTTTCTAACAAACAACAGGACAGAAAGAAAAGAATGGAGAACAATATCATCATCTATTGAAGTGATCTTACCTCTGCATGAAGGAGATAGAACTATCTCTAAATATGCCAGTTGTTTAATAGGAGCATGTGTGTGATTTAGCCCAGGGATGGAAATAGAGATCCCTTAAAACCCACAGCACAAAATATACAAAACAAGACAAACAGTATGTTTCTATACAAAATTTGATTTGGGGAGAAATCTCTGTTTCCATTTGTACATGTGTGTGACAGAGGGAGTTCTCACAAAGAAAAATAAAATGTTTCATATTTACAGAGTCAGCTCATTAAAAACAGGTGAATTACCTCTGAGGAAGTATATGGTTTCTTATGGCAGGACCATCTCTACGCTTTGCCTATGAATTACTGTCTCGGGTGGGGGTTCCTCCTAGGACATACACTATGCCTCTTCTGTCACCCAACGATCATGAGCTACATCAGCTTTTCCTAGCAGCTCATCCTCTCCAACCGTCCTCACACAGAGAGCTTCCAATTAACAGGTTACAATTGCCCAGACTTGACCAACCACTGACAGGACAGGGTGTCCTGTGACTGTGGGGATCTCTCTCCATCACTCTGAATGTCACTAACAGAGATGGGCTTCTTGCTTTGCCCTTTCTTGCCTGTGCTACCAGTAACAGAGATTGCTTTTGCCAGCGGGGTGCTGATTTTAGTGGGCGGGCCACAGGAGCATGGCAAAAAAGTCTTCCTCTGAAATGACCAGTAGGACACGAGACCTGGGGAGTGGTGTCTTTGTCGGTGTTTCTCTTTGTCTCAGCTACGGACCGAGGTAGCTTTGCCTGTTTTAAAGCTGCCTTGGCCTTTTGGCAGCCTTGTAACATATACCCTCTGACATGGTAAGAGCTGGCGTCAATGGGGTAATTCAACCCCTGGCAGCCTTCTTTGATGAATGAGTAAATCCAGGGGTTCCCTGCCAGCTCTCTGTTCCTTGTGCCTAGTTTCCTCTGGTTCATGGCACTGAGTGACGATGGTCCGTTTCCACATGTCTCCTCCTGTCATTGCTGTGGGATTTATGACCTTGTCTCAATCATCGTAAAGAAGGTGTGTGCCCTTCTGATGCACCAGCTCTAGAGATGTTTAGAACTGTGTGTTCATATTTCCAGGACTACAGTTTGAAAACTAAGGAAGCCAACAGACAGCTGATAATTTACATATCAGCTCACTTAGAGACCTTATCTCCTGTCTATTTTATACATAAATATCCACAGAACTTTTGGCTTTGTGACTTTGTTTTGTTTTGTTACTGCCTAGTGAATTTTTCTCCTTTCACAAAGACATAGGAAGGCTTCCAACAGAAGAAGGGAGGCAGTGAAGGGAGGGGAATAAGGCATGAAAATAAAAATTTATTATATACATGTATAAAACTATCAAACAGAAAGAAAAGAAAAATCTCAAAGATGTAGTTAGATGAAATGAAAGGGTGTGTGTGTGTGTGTGTGTGTGTGTGTGTGTGTGTGTGTGTGTGTTTGTGACATTTGCCTGATCTGGAAGTTCAGAAAATCCCCATAATGAAAAGGTCTGGCTTGTGGGTGGGCACCCTTCCATCCAGACAGACAGGAATGTGGCTGGGCAGCCAGGAGACTCATGGGCTTGCGGTCACCAGTATAGGCACCTAGCTAAAAACCCCCACCAGGGCTTGCTCATTCTTTCTGAATGAAGGATCCAGGCACTTGACCTTTCTCGGCCTCCCCACGATTCCTTTTGTGCCCTTCCACTGTTTCCTATCTTTTTTCTTTTCTCCCCTCCTCACAGAAAAATACCTCCACATGGAAGCCCTTAAAATACCCCTTTGCTCACGCACCCTTTAGTCTGGGGAGTTAAATGTGATGATGGATTTCACCTTCGGTGGCGACAATTAACATGCCCTTCCCGAGGTCATTTCTACTCTTTGCTTTCTCCCTTCTAAGAATTTGTTCTTTCAAACAAGAATCTGAGGCTAAATGAATCCACTGGGACATTTTAACAATAAACCTGGACTGGGTGTCCTAAAAATGATTGCTGAAATGCCCTCATAGCCCACTGTCCCTTTCTTTCTCCCAGCTTTGGGCCACACTGATTTTTGTCATTGTGCCAGCACCTGAGAACAGAATGACTTATTTCTGTGTCACACTTCATGACGAAAAGACCCGGCTGGCATGAGCCCAGATTTTGCAGCTGGCTATTAATTGAAGAAAACTCCTCACTCACCCCTTAGTTAAACATGGTCTGATTCAGCAGTTCCTTTTTGCTCCCATTCCTTCTTTTATAAGGGGGGGTGATCATGATTGCTTTTGCTTGGCTTTGCTTCTGGTGGGTCGTAAATGAGCTGGCAACACTCAGACAGTGGCATGAATGCTTTCTGGGCTGTTCTTGCCATTTAAATTTTATTTCCAAAAGAGTTTGGACATCTCATTTCAGAGGCTTTCATATTGTCCAGTAGAAGGAAATGCTATATCCTCTGTTTGGTGTCGTGGACTACACAGTTCATTTATGAAGTAATTTTAATGAAATTTCAAATTCTGTCATCAGGTTCTTGTCTTGTGAGTTGATTACTTTTCTAGGACAGTGGACTGTGATTGTTGTTTTATTCTAAATACATCTTCATATAACATCTCTAATCTATATAATATATACACACATACATAGTATAATAATGTATGTAATATATACATGCAGTATATGGAATGCCAACTTTTTGATGGGTTTCTTTTATAATTAAATAAGAAACTACTTGGCATGAAATGATATAGAATAGTAAAAATTGTAGTACTTTTGCATAAAATGAAAATCTCTGTGGAAATGAGGTGGCAAAATCCTTTTGGAAGGGCTAAAATTTAATGCATTAACTTGATCTTAACCAGGTATGCCAAATCATGAGTTATATTATTCCAGGAAAAATGTGTTGCTGTACCAAGAGCCTCTTTGTGCCTCCTTCACCTCATTTTCTGTCCTCACCGTTCACTCTGCTTCCTGGATGCTGAATTGCTAGTCATTATTGTACGCTACATCTTGAAAAGGAACTCAAGATGGCAAACTTGTACTCTGTCCAAGTTTAAAGTGTCTGCATGGGATTCAGTAGGACCTGGATAGCAGAAATTGGGAACAAAATCAGAAACAGGCCCCCCCCCAAAAAAAAACCCAGTAATTAAGACATAGTAGAAGAGATCTGGGAGAAGTGGTTTATTCCTAGAGACTTAGGGGAAATGGTATCAAAGGGCATGCACCACTTCCACAGGCAAGAAAATGCAGGACAGAGAGGCTGTAAGTGTCAATGTCCATCCAGGGATTTTGTGTGCATGAAGTGTTTCCCAGGGACTGAGTAACCGAGCTGGAAGGGGAACTGGAGAAAGTAGAACATGACAGTCCCTTCAGACCAGACTCCCACCACTGTGAGCTGCTATCCCTGGCTCTTACAGTGGCTCCCTCCTTAGTAGGACTTTTTCATGATCACAGGTCCACTGAGCTGTACTGAGTAGATTCAGCCAAAAGGATGTAAAGCTGTGTCCATGGATATCCCTGCAAAATGGTGCCTAGGATCTTAAGATGCTGTTGATGTAAAAAAAAAAATAGCGCTTCTCGTATCCCCGATCTGCAAAAATATTCAGGCCAAATTCTGTTCTTATATGAAGAGGAAAGTGAATTTATCTGGTGGGGGAGTTTCTCCTCATATATAAACTAGAAATTTACATGCACAGAGTTCTATTCTTCTGTGCATTATCTGAGTGTGAAGCCAGGGATTCATCTTGACACATAATTGGAAATGTTCCCTAAAGTTCCATGTGCTTCTGTCTGGTGACAGATGTCTTTGAGTAAATGTAAGATTAGAGGCTTTATATTTTTTGCACCCTAATTAATTTCCTTCATCTGTAGCAATGATCTCAGCTTTTGGCATTATTTAATCTATGAACTTGGGTGTCATGTTACATTCTGATATTTCTTGGGTTTCTCCTAAATTTTCTTGTTTATCCTAAAACAAAAAACAAAAAGCTTGCATTTTGGCAAAAAATTACATATTAATCATTTTCTGTTTTCAAAGAACTATTCTTGATTATAAGAATAAAGAGCAAGGATCATGATAGACTTTGATGCTAAAAAATGAAGAGTGTGAACCATGTAGCATTCTGTAATGATCACAGCAGGCTGAACCTCAAGTCCTCGTAAGCCATCACTAAGTAATATTACTCTCTTCTTTAAGACATTGTGAGAGTCTTTGCTGTAGCCACCTAATCCATGATTGATAAGAGCTCACATTGCCTATCAAGAAGATTGAAATATGTCTATCAGGTTAAAACTCTGTCTTCTACACTACATTTTTAACCAATTACAGTACCCTGATGTAACGGTGTAATGGTGAGAATCACAGAAAGCCTGCAGAGTGGAAAGGGACTTGAGGCTGCCGCTGCATAGTATCTCAGGATGACTTGAGATGGTTCCTCTAAGTTAAGGCTAAGAAGGGTTTCAGTGGGGGACCCTGTGACAGAATTGATGCTCTCTCCTGCTTCTGTGGTGAGGAGAATTGAGATGAGCAATTTAGGAGAGGAAAGAAGGAACTAGAACTTCAGATGAGCTTAAGTGTGGGCCCGCATTGTCTTGGGACTCACAAAGCGCTTCCCTATCAGCCTTATAGACAATGGCTTCTACTCCTCCTGCCCCTTTAATTGCCAGTTTGGCTTCCGAACAAACAAATCACCACAGAGGCAAAAGTGTCTTTGCTGTGGAAGGTCAAACCTCTTAGGAAAAAAAAATCTTTTTTCTTTTTCTATTATTTAAAAACTTACAGAGATAGGATTTTCCATTTTATTCTATTTTTCTTTCTTTTTTGCTTTTTGGTTTTTTTTAAGGAAATGATGGCTTTCTCTATAAAATTTTAACACCAAAACCAGGTTTCAGTTATTAGTAACAAAAGAAAAAGAAAGAAGGAGGAGAGGGGAGCATGGCAAAGCACCATTGTGAAACTGTACAGACCCCAAACCGGCCCATACGGCAGAAGTTGTGTGCATTCACATCTAGACAGCCGCATCAGTGTCAACCAGGACCTAGTTAGAATCACAATGTTCCCGGTCCCATTTTAGGCCTACGAGGCAGAAACCCTGCAGCTAAGCCCATATATCCCCATTTATAAAAGACCTCCAGGAGATTCTGGTGTGTGTTATAGCCTGAGGCCTACTGGTGTTGGTGACCCAGCGTAGATCATGCTGCTCCCCTTAAGATGAATTCGGTAATAGTCACAAATGTGAGGGAGACTGTACATGCAAATGTGCTAGCGGCGTTCTGTTTCGGAGGAAATGAAAGCTAAGCTCTTTCACCTGTTTTTAAAATTTTATTGTATTAAGAAGTGAGCAACGAGGTACAGTGAGCTATTTATGTAATTATGTAGAAATAATGAAGTTTGTTCTAACAAAAAGAGGCATATCTCACAGAAAAGCCTTCAGTAATATTCTGTCTAGACCAAATATTCATTTTAGGGACAAGACACACAAAGGAAAATTACCTTCTTCATCAAGCACAAGGGAAATGATGTTTTAATTCTGTAGAGAAGTAATTTTGTTTTCTCCGAGAAATGGGCAGGCTGATATTAGTAATTGAATTTACTTTTCAAGTATAATGATGGCTGTTATAGTTCTTAGTAAGGTGAAAGAAATACAGGCAAAAATGAAACTGAGAAAGCTGAGGAGATAGCTTGCTTGATAAAGGGCTTACACACAAGCCAAAGGACCTGAGTTCAGATCCCAGCACCCATGTGAAAGCCATGTGCTGCGCTGTATATCTGTATCCCCGAGACGAAAGAGCAGAGATGGGCAGATCCCTAAAGCTCATTGGACAGCTGTCTAGCCCAAACATTCAGACATATCTTTTGAGACCCTTGCTCAAAACCTAAGATGTATCAACACGCAATTTTAATAGGGTGTCGTCACTTCCTAGACAAAGGAGAAGATAGATTTTATGAAGGCAGCGCCCACTCCTAGACTCCACCACATCAGGCCGGAGTAAGGATCTGGAGGGCAAAAACACTGTACCCTTCCCGCTGAGAAGAAATTAACTAGAGGAAGGGCAGAACAGATGAGATGAAGCCGCATGCAACGTTCAGAAATGGACCTGTCCCAAAGCCATCACACTGAGCATGGCTCCACCTGGTAGATTCTGGGGTTGGTGGCAGCGGCACAGAATTTGGAGAGCTATAGTGGAGAAAGCTGAGAAGGTAGGGACTTTATGGTTAAGAATTCATTCGCACCAGAAAGACTGGATATTGGTGTGTACTGGAAGAGACCAACAGAGACATAGACAGAAATTCAGACAAGTGTGCAAAGCCTGAAACCAGCTCAGAGAGAGTTGAACATTAGAAAGTTTAGGAAAGATACTCTGTGGGCCTTTTGACCTGGTGGTTCACTGGGTTTAAAAGCTGGAAAGGGCATTCATTCAGAGCAGCTGGATGCATGTTGGAGGACTGTGCAGTAGTGCAAGGGAGTGAAGAAAGAGCAAGTTTTAGAAAGAATGCCTATATTCCTTTCCATGGAGCAGGATTTGAGAACTCTGTAGCTGACCAATTGGAGATGCCTAATCGAGCACTAGGAAGGCAGCACAGGCCTGGAACTTGCAAAACCAGACTCTCACACTCTCTTCTCTAGCTGCAAAAGTAACCCCGACACCCTTATATGCAGACTTTAAGGCCAAAGGGCCCAGTGACCCCTGTAGTGAATGGGAACACTCTAGATGCTGCTTTTACATGCTGTATGCTTTTCAGAACTGCCCAATTCTGAAGAAAATAGAAATAAAAGGTGGCTAGAAAGCAGTTTGATTTTTGCAATAAAATCTACTTGCCAAATAACCAGATCTACTGTCCATCAGTTAGGACTAGATTTCCACAACAGAGTGTGCCAAGGAACTTGGGGTATAAGATAACTCCTCATTTTTACTAGGGATAATTTCTTGCAATAATAAAAAAATGTATTTTCTGTAGATCTTTTGTTGGTGAAAACAATAATAATAAACAGATGGTATGATAGAGTGAAGTAGGTGCTCCAATTTTGGGGAAAGGAGGATTACACAAGTCTCCATAATGATGCTGTACACTACATTTTGGAGTAGAGTATTTAAATTAGGAAAGAATTTTCTTCTATTGTGTCAAAGAAGAAGTTGAGATATCATTTTTTTACTGAATAAAATAGGTATGGATATGATGGCTGTCAAAACCCAAGAGCAGTCTCATACAATTGATGACACATATTGTACAGTTTTAGTAAATCCTTCTGTAAGTATGAAACTCCTGAAGCTATTTTACTCTGAAGACCACACATAATTAGAAAGGTTAATATACAGGCACATAATATCCAACTAGCCTTGAGAACAAAAATGGGAACAAGAATTGTCATTAACAAAATTTGGCATGTTGAATGTCATCAATGTGTTCAAATTACCAAATTAGGAAAGTTAGAAAGCACGAATAATTTATTTCTTCTGGCACATTAGTTTTAATGCTTGCATTATATTGCTTTATTTAAGTAGACAACTCAAGCTACTTCTGTGATAGAGTCAAGAGAGATGGGGCTCGACTTGAAATAATAACTACTTGGACAGGTCAAATTGGTCACAGTCTTCTGAAAGTCTTATTTTGCCTTTGTCCTTTGCCCTAAGGCTGTTCCCCAGAACAGCTACTCCCACTAGTAAATGGTTTCCACCTGGCAATACAGTATTTCTCGTGGCCTATTATCTTGCCAGTGTCTTTACTCAGTAGCAAAGTATCTATTCCTCCTGCCATCCTTGCCTCCCTTTCTCCCTCCCTCCTTCTTTCTCACCCACTTCTAGTTCACATACACAAATACATGTACGTGTGTGAGTGTGTGCACATGCATTCATGTGTACACACACAAACTATTAAATCTAATTAATCTAGAAACTTTAAATTTGGGGTGGGTTCTATTGTAGCTTGTTAAATACTTCATGCATTCTGTAACTACCATAGTAGATTGCACATCAGGCATTGTTATATTTAAAAACAAAATCTTCATATAGCATGCCTAAGCTAGCCCATGCACAAAGAATACAGGAATATGGGTTATGGATGTTTTCTGTTATAGTCATTTACCATAGTAAGCACATAGTAAGTAGTATGTCACGGAAAAGTCTGTGGATATTTAAAACCTACTCATTGAAAAAGACCTTAGAATTATGCAACACAAAGCTTAACGCTAAAAAATATAAGCCAAAATGGGAGGAATCAAATATTGCAAATCTACGAAGCTATGAAATGCTATTGAGAGCTAGACCCAGGTGTTCCCTCACTCATGCTAAACCTTCACAGGAAGCTAAGTGCTACTCTTCAGGGGTGTCTGATATATTCCTTATTCACAGACCCAGTACCACACCCAGGATCAGGGCTTTTCTCTCAGGTTTGAATTGTTTTAGTGTTAATCCACCTTAAGCACTTGCAATATTTCTTTCTTTTCTTTGTGCCTTCCGGTATTTTTCCCCATTGTTCTTTCTCTTTAGCTCCATTCTCTCATAAAATTAAAAAGTAGTTATATCAATGTGTTAGACAATACTTCAGGCCTGTATTTCAGATATTTTGTTCATTTCAGAGCAGTTTAGTTACACGTCGGTCAGGATTTCCAGTTGCTACGTTTCAATTACCAGCCTTTCAGAAAGCTCAGCCCAAACAATGCGATACTGACATAGGACCTCGACCTGACGGATGTGTTTACCATCTGTAGGCATTTGCAGAGTCTTCACAAGACTCACTTTGCAATTATAGGATTTCTTTTTAGGACTTGCCATTTGTAAGCTTTCATAAGGAAAGATCAAACCTCCTCCAAATGAGAGTTAATAATTATTTTGTATATATAGCTCTTCTTTGTGTATATATGCGTATATATAGAAATGTATATATGCACATCATACATATATGTACACCATAACTATATATACTTAGATAAAAATAATAGAGAAAACATATTTAGTATCCTCTGTGGCAGATGGTATTTATGAATGACAGCTTTGTAGTATACATGTTGATGGTGAATGTGGAGAAATTCAACAGCTTCGTCATGTTTTCTGGGCAGTTTGGGCTAAGTGTTTATTCCCTGTGGAGAGCATTGGAAATGCTGGTGCTAACGCTAGGCTGGAGCAAGTGCCAGCTCTGCCTGCTTTCGTGTATATTATCTTGTGCGGTTTCACATTGTTCCTGTGAGGTAACTATCCTAGCATGACCATAGATACACAAATAGGCCAAATAAAATGGAATATACATATCAAGTTGAAGAGACATCACCCATTTTTAAGCAGTGGTTCTTACCCACTTTAACTCATTGAGGAACTTTTAAGAAATCTGGTACCTAGGTCAGGTACCTGGTTCAAAGGCCTTGGATTTCTGGGAAGAAGACCTAAGTGGCTATTTATTTTCATTGTCCCTAATGTCTCTTTTACTGTACAGATTCACCAGCTTCCACTTTAGATATTGCCTGTCAGGAGCTATGCCTTTATGTGTGCTTTCTACCAAAAAAAATACCATATTCTTTTCATCCCTGTCATCCCCCTGCCCCAATGGTCATCTGAACCAGTTGGCTGTGTGATAAAGGCAGCCACACACCTATGCTAATCTTAACACAAAAGTCCATTTACAGTTCAATAATTTACATGATTGCCTAATGCAAAATAAGTGTCCCATTCAAATTAGCAGTAACAAAGCTCTACCTTGTTTCTTTATTTCCCTGTGCATTATATCAAACCTGACCATAGCCGTATGGTTTCCATAACTACCACCACTGTTTGGGCCTTTCCATCCTGCTCTGTTCCATCTTCAGTCTTGCTCTTATACCCGCCAAGGCTCTGCTGAAGAGAAGCGCTTCGGTTCCCTGTCACTGGCTGTTCATGAAGAATTGTCCCTTGCATTCTTCTTTGGGTCTTTGTCCATTTGGCTCCACCTTTAATGAAGCAATCATTATTTGGGTAAAATTGTACTTCCACTTACTAAAATCAAGCTAGAGAAAACGCAATATTTTTTAATTGAACACATGAGAAAAATGTCCATGTTTTCACACATTCAGGAATTTTTTTTTAAAATTACAGATTATACCAGAAAGTTGTTTGCCTGTTTGCTTTTCTTTTTTGTGTGTGTTCTAATATTTTTTTTCTGCTGAAAAAGAGATTTAATCTTTGGGAAATATTTTTAAGATATGACTGAGAGATGCTTACAAAACAGGGCAGATTCCAATTAATATGTGGAAATCATTTCAAAATATTACAAACAGTTCTCAGTTTACACAGGAAAATTACGTGAGCTGTTGGAGAATGCATAAATATTGGAGGCGTGGGTAGCAGAGGAGGCTCTACTCTAGTTTCACCCAATTCAGATGTCTAGCTTTCCAAATAAACTGGCTATAATATTTTTGGCATTACCTCCCCTAACTGGTAACTCAGCTTCATTTGTAGTCTTTATAAGCAAATGCATTTTTCATCCACACCATCCATGGTATGAGCTTGGCCTTCACTTACTAATATCATAACCACCTTGGGGGGTCAACACACCTCACAGGGCTCTATCTGTACCGCCTCTGATCCTAAAGGTCAGCACTGGAGCCCAGGGATATCTTTCTGACAAGTCCCCGTACCGTGGTGTGCTGCCTGTGGGTATCTATGCTTTGAAGATTCTCTCCTTTAATACTTGTATCAGCTGTTTTCACTACAGTACCTATAACTATCGACTGACAACAAAGAGTTTGTTACTAGCCAAGCATCTTGAGGTTTCCAAAGATCCATATATAGTCATTTACTCCGAGAAGCAAACCACATCTATATTAAGATTGCCTTGTTGTTTGGTCTGGTTTCAGTGTATTTAATTATACTCATCTTGGAGAAAAAGAGAAAATTTCTAAATTTGGCCTCACAGATTTTTTTTAAAGACAATTGAACATTCCATCTTAAATCTTTGGAATTTTCATTTGTCTCATTAGCTTATGAGTTCCAGGCAACCACTAATGTTCTATGAAAATTTAATAAAGTTGACAAATACTGTCAATAAAAGTGAAGGTACCAAAGCTTGCACACATATTCTAAAACAATAATAATGAGAATTCTGTATGCTGTGTAATCCACTAAATATTCCTAAACATATTTCAGGCATGCCGTTGGCTATTGACTTGTGCTATGTGAAAGGAGTACACTGGACATGTGTCATGCAGTGCTTGTATCCTCAAGAAGGCCAAGTCTTACTTTACATCACTGTATTATTTGCCAACAATGTTTAATGTGTGAGGCTTAAAGTAATGGCCTGGAGGTAGTAACAAATCCAGCCTGGTTAAAGAGCCTGGTCTAGTGGGAAGACTCCTAGGAACTCCCCCTTATCTGCTCGTTTCTCTACATGGTCTAATATAGTCTGTCTGGGGCCAGCACTCTTGGGATGGTGTATCTAGCACAAGATACCAAGGAGACTCAAGGGAAAAGAAAGCAAGCCTAAATTTCTGACTTTGAACATGTCTGTGCAAAGTTCATGACTTCACTTTTCTTTACAGTTGAATAGTAATCCATAGTGTATTTATACCACATTGTCATTATCCATCCTTTGCATGACGGACATTTTAGGTTGTTTCCACCTCCTGGCTAATATGAATAGAACAGTGATATAAATGACTGAGCAGATATCTGGAGAGTAAGATGTTGAGTCTTTTGGGCATATGCCATGGAGAGGTATAGCTGGGTCATGTGGACACCACAGATTCATACCATACAGTGATGTTACATGATTCATTTCTGAATATCAACTTTAAAGAACAATAACCACACCAGAATACCAAGCTTGCCTTCAATACCATGTGATGATTTAGGGAAAAGCCTCAATATCCCACCAATGCCATTGTTGATTTCTTAATAAGGAAATAAACACCCTGTCCAAAGAGCATCACTCACCTTTTCATAGCTACTGAAGAAGACATGAAAAAAATGAGATACTATTTCACTCATTACATATTTGTTTTAAAAAGTACTTTAAATACCTTAAATTTTATAAATAAAATCAAACAAGTTGAAAACATTCAGATGAGTATTTTTGGACCAGACATTTAGCAGAGTTATCATTCAATGTCTTATAGCCTGGCAAAGCATCTTGAACTGGCCTTGAATCTGAATCCTTGCTGTAATAAATTAAGTGACGAGGAAAGGAACTTTTGCAATTATATTATCATCAGAGATGTACATGCTAAATAATTGTAAACAAAATCAGGTGGTTAATGCAGTGCAATGCTCACCACCGATGCTAATGGTGTTGATCCTTCAAGTAATGTGGTTGAGTCCAAGTCACTGTGTGCTGGAAAGACATCCTCTGATGTGCCTGCAAGGTTAAAACACACTCAACAAAATAACTCCACATTTAGGGCTCTCTCTAAATTTTATTGTATTACAGGTTTTAATTTCCAAAAGAATGAGCTTTTCAAATTCTACAATCTATCTCAATAAACATGTTAATATATAATGCAAAGAGATGCACAAGTAATTATTACCATATTAACATTTTGAAGTGAAGAACTGTGGGAAATAAGCCCTCCCTTCTCACTCAAAATGTGACCCATGAACCATCAGTTTCTGAACCCCAGCCCCTGATAGCTTAACATGAATACAGATTCTTGAACCCTTTTACCTAGACCTCCAGGGACACAATTAACATTTTAACAAGCTCCCTGGTGATTCTTTCCACATTTATTGTAAGAAATACTGAGCTGGAGCAATACCTAAGAGGCTCATTATGAATTTGGCTATCAAGTGTATTACGTCCTGATAGCACTCTGTGAATTAACTTCCTCCTTAATAGACTGTTCTAGCATATGCTTTGAAAAGCTGTTTTCATCAAGGAAGCTTAGTGGTTTTGATCTCAGTAGCTAACCTTGGGATATAGGGCATCTACCGCTATACTTAGAGAGTTTCTCAAATCTTTGGGTCATATACTGTTTATATTTTAAAAACCTTAAATTGGCCAAGCATACTTTTAAAAAGTACAGTGCTTTAAAGTGGCAGTCAAGGGTACAGAAGAGCAATTAGTTCAAAGGAAGGCCTATGGGGAATGAAGGGAAGAAGTATAAACTGTACATTTGTTGTTATTGTTGTTGCTTTGTCATATATGTATGAGTTTCTGTATGTCACTTAGCCACAAGACCTTTAGATTGGAAAGTCCTGGTGTCAAGGGTCTTCTGTACCTTTAGGGATACAGCTCAGGATGTATTCCTTTTGACGTCTGACTACTTCAAAAGGAAAATTTAAGGAATGGTATATATTATTTGACAGAAAGATGCTTAAGTAATGTCTTTTAGTTAGCATAACATATAATAAATATTATATATTATATGTACATAATGTATATTATATATAACATAGCATATAATTAGCAAAATAGATGATTCAAATGAAAGAAGGCTTATTTTAATTTTTCTTTTTGCTACATTTATTTACTTATTTTGGGAGGAGGAGTGTATGAATGTCACGGCATATATATGGAGGTCAGAGGAAACTTCTAGAAATTCCTCTGTTCTTCTTCCATGCTCATCCAGTGGTCAAACTCAGGATATCAGCCTTAGTGGCCAGCACTTTTACCCAATGAGAAGCCTTACTTTTAATATGCCCTTATGTTTTATTCTTTCACTTTCTAAATTACCTTTGATTTTAAAACAAATCAGAGCACATGACTCAGAAGAGAGTGACTCACTAAAACTATAGACAAACTCCTTGCTACAAATGGTTCTTGTTAATTAAATACTCAAGGCAGCAGCATCCAAATAGGCAGGATTGGTATATGGAGTAGAGACAAAATAGAAAACAGTTTCTTTCTACTGGAAACACCTTACCTGCTTAACGTAGAAAGGTTTTGAGAGAATAATAATGAGCCATCTCTTTCTTTGTAATGCAGGTCTGAGATATTTAGGGGTACATTTGATGTTATCTCATTAGAGTTGAGCACACCAAGCTTCATGCATTCTAATTCTCAAGTGTAAACAAGATCTAAGCCAAACCATTTTTTGTCTCTTACTTTTCTTGATTAAAGAAAATAAATGCTTTATGAAAGTTGCTCCACAATGTATAGTGCTTTAATTAAAAGGATTTTACAAAAATAATCACTTCTGAAATGTAGGAACCACCCATTTTTATACATGTGTGCATTTGCTTATGGAAGCTCTCTCTCTTACATATACCACCCCACCCCCAACACAAGTAGTTCATATTTCACAGTAAGATTGTAGCCACATTAAATATTTGTATTTTATGTGCACAATGAACTCTTAAACTGGCAAAGCAAAATAGCTTTAGTTTTACAGACATCTTTGTGATGGTGGAAGTTGAATCTGGATTGGGTGGTGCATGCCAGCAGTCCCAGGACTCGGGATTAGAGCTAGGAACAGGAATTTGAGGTTAACCTACACTGCCTGGGAATCCCCATCTTCAAGACAAGGAAAAAAGGGAAAAATGAAAATGAACAAAATATCTTCCAAACAGAAAATGGCACCAAAAGTAAAATAGAAATAAGATGAGATTAAGCTGTGAGGAAAGACCCGGTTGCCATTTAAAAGCACTGTCGACTTCCATTTTTGCTGTGATTCTGTATAAAGGGCAGGCCAGATTTCTAAAACACCGCTAATGTTATAAATAAAAGGATTTATATTTGCTTTCCCTGACTTTAAAAATAAAACTGGGGAGGGAAAAACGCATTGAAGCATACTGCTGTGTTTTAAACTACATCTTCTACATTTCAGGCTGTGTATTCAAACCCCCAGGCAAAGGTGAGCAGGGTTCAACCACCTACAATCCTGTCTGCAGGACAGGCATTGTGAGTTCCTATAGAGAAACCATCTAGAGATGTGTGGGCTTGGCAGAACGGTTTCAATATTAAGGGCAGCCATCAGTTCTCCATCGTCTTGCTGCTGCAGTCTGCACATCAGACTGAGGAATATGATTGTGTGATATGGTGAGGTTTGCATCTGTGACTCTTGTCCTGCACTGCTATTCAAGAGCATTCCTTCAGAGCCTTGGGATATTTACAGTGCTCCTCTATGCAGGACCGGGCACAGCAGACGGCACTATGACAGTTTGGTTTCCTGTCTTCTTTGGATGGTATTTAAGTGTTAATGGGAGAAACAGCTCTCTTTTCAAGGCGGGTAAGAGGACATCTATTCTGGAGCCAAATACATTTGACCATGCCCAGGAGTGCACATATAGGTTAGCCTGAGTTCTGTGTTTCAACACAGCAGCAATTTCATTAGGAGTTTAGAGTAAGGAGCAAAGAGAGTCTTAAATTGTGACACTTGAGATAGTTAGATACAAGCATCAGGTAAATGGTGGCTTACAGCACAGCTGGACAAAGCGCTGTGATAGACCTCAGATGACATTCATAGCACT
Organism: Ellobius talpinus; assembly: GCA_001685095.1. Lineage (NCBI taxonomy): Eukaryota > Metazoa > Chordata > Mammalia > Rodentia > Cricetidae > Ellobius > Ellobius talpinus. Next base: position 1,692 of record LOJH01028901.1, on the reverse strand, counting down.
GGGTTTGGTGAACTAGTGGTCTATGAATACAGTCCCCAAACTTTCACCTGATGGTCACAACGCATTAGGTCAGACACATTTGGACAAGGAGCAGCTATTATAGGGCTAAAGACAGACCGATGCATTCATTTTACACCAACCCAGGATTTGCAGTGTTCTGCCTTTTCCACAATTGTTGAAGCTCTGTTAAGTTGATCAGCCTTGTAGAAGAGTCAGTGCAAGGTGTGGCTCCTTTCTGGAAAATGTAAATGCTTATGACTCTAAGCTTGCTTTTCTATGAAAATAAACATATTTAAAGCCCCAGCTGATTGAAGTGAATAAGTGGTTTTCAGAGAGGTGGCTTGGGAAAGTGGTCCTCTGGCCAATGCATCGCCTTTCATTTCTAAAATTGCCCGATTTATATCTTGTACTTTCGGGACTCATTTAATTATCAGCTATTTGGCCAGGGATTGAGGATAGGCTCCTGACGTGTTCTCTTAAGGCTAAAATGTCTCTCTAAACCATCAACCCTGGGAACCTTGGAAAGTCAGTTCCAACCCTTACCTTTTCTGTCCCTTTGGGGGACCATCCCTAGCCAGGCTGACTGTATTCAACCCCTGTGGTAGTAGAGCCCCTTTGTACCTTGAGGAAGTTCCCTGTGTGCAAGGCTGTGAGAATCACAGGCATTCCAGGGTCGTCTTGAAGATGGTTAATGGGACATGTAAGAAACTTCCCCCTCAAACACAGCTGTGCTGATAACAAGTGTTAAGAATTGCTTACAGCTTCTCTAGCTCTCTTGAAAGTCAAATATTCTCCTCAAATGACAGCTCTGATACATTAAGGGTTACTCTAGTGGTCCAAATAATTTAGTTAATGTACAACTTAGGCATCTGACACACACCCGGAAGTCGCCTGACACTGGGAGCTCACCCTTCCCAGCCATGGGGTTATCTTTTGTGTACAGTAGTTCACCATGAAACTGTTTGTGTGCAGCTAGCAACAGTCTCCAGGACTCGAGTTTCTGAGAGAGCAAAGTGCACTCTGACACCCTGGCTTCCATGCAAGTGTTCACCACAAGCCGTAATGCTCACTTGAAGTCTGCACTTTGAAGAAGCATTCCTTAAACTTAATTTTCTCATGTTTCTACTTAATCTTGGTTTGTGAACGAATAAAATTAATGATACTTAAATTTTAGCCATTTAATCACTAATTGCTAGATTCTTTTGGTTTCTGAGACAGAATATTCCTCTGTAGCTCAGGCTGGCCCAGGACATATCGTCAAGATTCTCCTTCTCCTGCCCCTGCCCTCCGTGTTCCAGAACTATACACACGAACCACCATTCCCAACTTCCTTTTCTTTTCTTTAAGAAATTAAATTGATCTTTACTACTTTGAGTTCTTTGACCTCTGCTTGCATAAAATT